>CM053502.1:127238657-127418571 GCA_028627145.1 Eidolon dupreanum | reverse complement strand
CACTTAGACATGTACTTCGGAGACCCTCTCACACATATTTATAATAGACTTATTACAAGAACATTCATAACAGCATTGTTTTTAATCCAAAATGACAACAATGAAACATCAAGAAAAATTCAAAAACCATTTAAAACTTTACACAGATCGTAATCAGTATGTAAATTGTAAGATAATAAAACAATTGCCTAGTGTAAAGCAGTGAAAGTGAATAAGCTATAAATTCACACAGTGACAGAGAAGTGTCACAAATAAGATACTGAGAGAAAGAAACAAGTTGTAGAAGAATATATACCATAACATTGCATTTAAGAAAAGTTAAAAAACAATAAAAATTAAATGTATTATCTAGGACATATTTACAGAAAAAGAAAAACTTTTTAAAAAACAAGAAATTATGAGCATATGATTTTGGATACTGATTACCTCTGAAAAAAGCGGAGGGCAATTTAATGAGTGAGGGCATTCAAGATATTCAATTGATATTGTTCTATTACTGGAGTTGGACGCTAATTGAAAAATATTCCTTAAACTTTACATAGTCATTTTATGTGTTATTTTTATTAAATAGTCCATAGATATTAAAACAAAATAATAATAAATGACTGTTAGCGTGATTAAGATTTTACAAATGAAGATAGAGAAAATGAACAGATTTGATAAATATTTTGCTGTTATTGCTAAGACTTTTTGATGGGTTGTATGTATAAAATGAATTAAAAAGCGGTATCAAGAATGAATCCCAGGTTTTAAGCTTGTAAAAATCAGGGTACATAGTATTGAGATGAGAAAAATGTTTATTAGGGAAATAAGATTTCTGATCTGGTCATGCCAGTTTGAAATGTATGATAGACATACTCAAGAAAATGTTAAGTTGGCAGTTGGATATATGTGTTTTGAGATAAGGTAACATAAATTTAAGAGTCAAGGGCATCTATTCTAGACCATAGAACTGGATGCAATCTCATTTTCTGACTACTTAAGGTTAAATATATGAGATACATTCATTTTAGTATTTATTGGATATTTGAGTACCTTATTTTGGTCATTCATAGTTTTCTCAATATAGTGATTCTTGCAATAATTTACCTTAAATTAGTTATTGGAATAGGCAGAATATACATACATTTAATAAATAAGCAAATAGGTTCTTACTCTTTTCACACAGATTGTGGACTTAAATTCCAGTTCTGGTCATTTTTCATTAAAAATAGACTGGAGAATAATGGGATTCGTCATTTTAAACATCCGCAGTAACATTTGTCTATATATTAAAAGGCAAATTGATGGTGCCAATATCTGAAAAATTAAAGTGATATACCATTAAAATAGTGGATTGATCTCATGCATCTATGTTCTCTCTTTTCAATAACCTTGCCAAAATAAGTGCAAAGGAATAAACAGTTTTTAAACACTCAAAGAGAATGGCATACAGAGACATAAGCAGCTGATATTTAGGAGGGACAAACATAAGAGGAACTGGAGGCAAATGGAAGAGCAGTAACTGAATTAAATTCACAGAGGAAGCTTCAGACAGGAGAACAAAATGAAATTGATCAATATAGCCATGGTATCTCAGAAAACTCAGTGTTAGGAGGCATCAGGTATTATTTGAAGTTACTGAAAATGGAGGGTTGGTTGAAAGAATACATATGTATCTGGTGTTTTCTAGTCCCTCTCCCCTACTTTTATGCAAGTGTTCAATAACTTTATAAAGAAATTCATACCAATGTGCATCATCTTAAAATTTCAGAACTCTAATGGTAAAGAATAAATATTCAAGACTACAGAGAGAGTGTAGAGGCAGATCAAATAAAAGAGAACAGAAAAAAAGGAACAGCTTCTGAATTCTAAGAAGAAAACACTGGATAACAAGAGACAACAAAATTCGAGGAAAAATTATTGTCAACAGGGAATTTTACAGCTAGTGAAATATTTTACACCATGTGAGGGGAAAAAAAAAGTAGAGTGCTCCAGGAGGAAAAATGCAAGGTAGGGCAGGGGATGGGAGTGTGAATGGGAGGAAAAACTGGTAGATTATCTAACAATTTTTAATTAAAAAATTATATTAAAAAGTTCTATTTAACAGGTTTGATAAATTGGAAAAGTTAAGAATAGTTACATAGAAAGACATGTATACTAATAATAAAATTATTAACTCCAAGAATAAGAAAATGTTGTACAAGAGAGGTTAGTGGAGATTTTAGATCAGGAATGAGTATCTACATAATCATAATAATATCAAAACTGACTACACATGCACTGTTGGTGGGATTGCGAATTGGTATAGCTGCTATGGAAAGCAGATTAGAGGTTCCTCAAAAAATTAAAAATAGAAATATCTCATGACCCAGAAATTCTACTAGGTGTTTATCAGAAGAAATCCAAAACATTAGTTCAAAAAAATATATACACCTCTGTGTTCACTGCAGTGCTACTTACAACCTCAAGATATGGAAGCAGCCTAAGTGCTCATCAACAGACAATTGGATAAAGAAGATTAGCGCATGCGTGCACACACACACACACACACACACACACACACACACACAGGAATATTACTCGGCCATAAAAAAGATGAAATCTTACCATTTGCAATAACATAGATGAATTTAGAGGGTATTATGCTAAGTGAAGTAAATCAGACAAAGACAAATAACATATGATCTCATATATGGAATCTAAAGAACAAAATAAATGAACAAACAAAACAGAAACAGACTCATAGATACAGGGAGCAAACTGATGATTGCCAGAGGGTAGAGGGGTTGGGGGGCTGGGTGAAAAAGGGGAAGAAATCAAGAAGTACAAATTGATAGTTACAAAATAGTCCTAGAATGTAAAGTACAGCATAGGGAATAAGTCAATAATATTGTAATAACTACATATAGTTCCAGGTGGGTATTAGATTAATTGAGGGATCACTTTGTAAATTATATAAATGTCTAACCACTATGCTTAACACCTGAAACTAATACAAAATAATATTGAATGTCAACTCTAATAGAAAAATTAAAAAATAAATAAAATTAAATTAAATTAAATTAAATTTTCTCTTTCTAAAATATCAACTACTAACTGAAGTTTGTAATATTAGTAATTTAGGAGATTGAAAAGGAAAATGTGGGTGAATGGGTATTTAAGGATCCTAATCTTATTTACCATAACACAAAATCAAAAATTAACATAAACTTTGAATAATTAACTAACAGCACCATAAGAAAATTATATCAGAACTATGTCTGATATTGGATATTTGAGAATATTGTATCTCTGGGGTGCCAATCTGGGGGAAGACAAAGCCTGGGAGATGGAGACACTGGGATTGCAGTTTTTCTTCACTAGACTTTTTTACTATTTATTGGTTTTAAGCTATGTGGGCATATTGCTTGGATAAAAATTTTACAGCTTAATAAAATAAAGAATAAAGAGAGTCATCAGTGAACTAAGAACCAAGGTTGCTTTATTATAGTCTACTTGTTTATATAAATATAAACTTGACAAAAGTGTTCTATTTTGTGAAGCAAGGTCAACAATGTTTGCTAATGAGCACTTCAGTGTGGTAAATTTGAGGACTAAATGACTGCTGTTAGAAGTACTTCAGCTGCCCTAGGGGAAGTAATAACACAAACACAAAACACTACTGTAACATGCTTATTCTAAATTGTTAAATTATCGTGAGTTAAGTATGTATTTATATATTTTTCCCATTCTCCCATTTCTCTCTCCTTTGGCAACCATCAGCTTGTTCTCAATATATATGGGTCTCTTTCTGTTTTGTTTATCCAGTTGTTTTGTTTTTTAGATTCCACATATAGGTAAAATCATACAGTATTTCTTTCTCTGTCTAACTTATTTCACTTAGCATAATGTTCTCTAGGTCCATTCATGTTGTTGCAAATGGCAAGATTTCATTCCTTTTGTATTTATATTTTTATATATCAAATAGTATAATACATTGTCAATAATTTATTTATTTTATACTTATGAAGCCAATGCCAACAATATATGTCAGTCCTGGCAGTTCAATTTTGAAATAAAAAAAAAAAAAGATCACTTTGCTAATTCTATCCCGTTTAGCCAAATGATAAATACATTCTTTTAAGGGACTTAATTAAAAACAAGTTTTAGGTGAAAACTCAAAAAGTATGTAAATATTTGTCTCCTTGGATGAAGAAAGACTGCAATTTATATTTATAGGGTAGGATAAATTAATTCAGCAGCCACTTGAAAACCCACAGGTAATTTCTAGATTACCAGTAAGGCTATGATCAAGTGAAACTGCCATCCTTGACATTTTGTGAAGACAGCTTAATAATCCTTATCAATTTTTCCTCCTTTAGACCCCACCCCAAAAGAAAATAATCTTCCTATATTTTTCAAAATCTCAACATCGATTGAAAGAAATAACATTCTTTATTTTGTAGGTGCTCCTAATGAAAGCTACTGAAAATCTGAGTTATTTCTGAATCCCGTGAAGTGTTATCCACCAGCAGATTGACTGCCCTGAGTCACAGCTCACTTCAGACCATTCACCCAGTCATTTCATTATTTATAGTAAATAATAGGCCAGTGACACAGTGTAAATAGCATAGTTTGTGTAAGTATCCTTTTCTGGCATGTTTTAAGAGATAGAAGAACAAAGGCTGCTCTAACAACAGGCTATTTGGGGCTATAAATATTTGTTAATACTTACTACAAAACATGTAGGAGGAGAAAAGAAATGTCATTCTCTTAATTATCTTAGTTTACATGTTAAAATTTAGAATCCTACAAGGCTCTTTTATTGAGCTACTGTCAAATCAGTCAGTGGACTTAAGTTGAAATGAAATTCAAGGAACCAGCTAACTGATATTAATATTCAAGTAATAAAGCGATCAACCGAGTACGACTGGCAGTTTGAAAAATCTAAGTGTTTAAAATGTGTTTTAATTTCTATTAGATTCACTTATACATTCACATGACAAGAATATCCTAGTCCTTATAATATTTGACCCATTAACTTTCCTTTCAAAACATAATGAAATGAATGCATTACTAAAAGTTAAGAAAGTAAAAATTATATGTAACTTGAATTTTCTTATTTGCCAAACCTGCTTCTGCAAGAAAGAAAACTCATATATTTTTCTGAAAAGCAGGACTCACTTCTGAAGCACAGAATTTCCATCATTTTCCCATGGATGCTAAATATGAAATTGTAAAGTTAAAATTCGGGGATTCCATGCTTTCTCCTTTTCTTTACATCAAATCCTGGTCAATGACTGTTATTGTGCATCCAGGGAGAACATGCAGCTTCTGTTGTTATCCCACTTCTTAAAATTTTCACCATAATCAGTTTCAAATTTGGCTCCTGACACAATCAACTTTCTGTTGTGTTTCTGATTTATGTGATGCAGTAGCTTTCTGCTAGTAGCTAAGTCCTAATAAGGCATATTTGTGTATATAAACACACTGTCTAGAAGCTAAAACCTAATTAACTTATCGGTTATATTTTACAGTTACAATATTTGATTTGATTATAAGAGCAAACTTTTAGTGGTGAAATAGGGTTTTTTTTTTAAATAAAAATATATGGTTATGTCAGTGACTATACTGTTTTCAAATTACCTTGTTTTCGATTTCCAATATTCAAAAGAAGAGAGACTGTTTCCAAAATGTTCTTTAGAAGTTCTAGGTGAAAGCAATTACAATCCTATCTCTTTTACAAAGAAGAAAAGTTTATGCCAGAAGGTTAATTTTAGTTTCTTCCAAGAGTCTTCTAATTAAATGAAAATCTGACTCTAATTATATACCAATAAACTAGACTTCTTTGGGAAATTGTGTTCACAAGTCACATTTTTATTATGCCATTTGTCTTCCCAAGAAAAAATTCAGATTTTAAAGGCTATGTTTTGTATTTTAATAAACTAAAGAAAACAGATATCATTGCATTTTATATAAACTGTAGTATCAATGACCCACGTGCACCTGCAAGGCAGGCTACAGTCTTAGGGCTGGGGACAGTGTGAATATTGTTCGGTGCAATACAGATCTTATGTGAAAAATCAGCTACTGCAAATATTTACTGAGAGAATAATAAATTTTCAGAGCTAAAGGGAACTCTAATAACCATCCGAGAAAACAGTTTGTAATGTTTTCACCAGTAAGGATTGCTTCATTGTTTTAATTACAGATCCTAAATTTTGAAAGATTTAAAATCAGTGGACAAGCTGAAATGTGTACTGTTATTTTGTAATACTGAAAATCACATGGAGTTTTAATTTAGTTTGAAAAACTCTACGACCACTTTTGGGGGCCCATGTCGGGAATGAATGAGTTGGTCTCATTCCCTCATTCTAGATGGCAGACGTTGTGTCAAAATATGTATGTAGTTCAAGGTTGCATAGTCAAAGAGAGTTAGCAATGGAGAGAGAATCAATATCGAGTGGGTGTAGATTTGAGAAAGCACCATTGGTGACTCCTCATTAGCACTTCTTTCTCATCATGCCCCCTTGAATGTTTGTGGTTCCCATTGTCCTTCCCTACCTCAATTCTCTAGCTCTGCTTCTCAGAACACACTCTCTCTTGCCAACCAAGTAGAACAAATCCCATCTTGGGTAATTTGCTCCCACAGACAGGTTCACAAGAATCCTCACTTAAGGATGCTTGCTATTCTAGTGCCTACTCAAGAACAAGCCCTCTAACCTGCACTTTCTTACTGTTGACACATCAGCTGTCAGATTTGCCACTTGCTCTGCTTCTAGAAACAACTCTATTACCTTTCAAATTCTTATTTACTTTCAATTGGTTCATAAAATGCAAAATTAGATTTCAACAAACTTTTATCCGATATACATTAACTACTTTAACTGACCAACATTGTTTTAATATAAGTTGTGGTCAACTAATTTTGGAAAGTGTTCATATTTATTTTTGTCTGGGTAGTAATATAAATACATGTGTTGAATTTAAGTGAGCAGAGTAATTGCTATCTGATATGCCTCTAATTATATACAGTTCAATTTTTTAATTTAGATTACTGTATCCTTAGCAAAACAATGTATAATTCAGAGCCCAGACAAAAATGGATGAACGAATATTTAGGATATAGTACATATATTCTAGTTTAAATCAATTTGGATACATATTGCTGCATCTAGATTTTTACTCAAACTTTTGTAATAATGATTTCTCTTGTAATTATAATTTTAATGCTGGCATAGTATTACATCATATGAATTGTCATAATTAATTTTTCTTATTTTGTGGAACATTTAGGTTGCTTCCAATATTTTGCTATTTTACAAATAATGTTTTAATAAGCAAATTTAAATGTCTTTTTTAATATTTCAATCTCTTTAAAATTATTCATAGAAATATAACTATAGGACAAAGACTATAAACATTTAGAGCATACTATTATTTTTGTTAAATATAGTAGAATAAGTGTCCCTCATGTATCACCTAATCAAAAAAGTAAAAAAAATATTTCTTATTGTGTTTTAATTTGCATATATTTAATTATTAATAAGGTTAAATATTCTTCATTTCATTAACCACTGTTTCTAAATTAACAAATAATTTATAATTTATTCATAAACAGTTTCCATTAAGATTTTTTATATTCTTTTAATTGATTTTTAAGTTTGATTATTGTTTAAATGTGCTTTAAAATTTTGTTCTGTTATTTACTCATCTTTCTCCAAGTTATCATACCAGAAGTTGTTTGTTTCATGAATTTTAAGATTGATTTTTTAAATTTCATAAGGGTATCATATTGGAATTTTGACTGAAATTAAATTAAATATATAAACAAATTTGGAAATAAATAATTTTTTTCAATTCAGAAATTTGTTTATTCTTTCCATTCAGGCAAGCAAAATATTATAGGTCTCATTCATTTTTTTGTTAAGGTGAATCTTAGCTATCGTAGTTTACATTTGCTTTTGTATGTATAATCATTTTACTACAATAATTTTTAATTGGTTATTACTAATGTATGAAACTTCTTTGGCATTTAACTTGTTTATAACCTGATAGTTTATGGATAAAATCTGCTGACTCATCTACTCGTACAATGGTGTGAATACTAATAGTATGAGAACAAATTTACATGGCATATAATTCACTATAATAGAAAAATATGTCTACAATTATGTTTTTACCAAAGAATAGCTTTCTTCATTTCTTTATTAATAACTTAGCTCACTGACATCTGAATTAATACTTAACATGGCTTAAACTGTTTTCTATAGTCTAATATTTATTTTCAATGTATTCATATGCTGAGCAATGTGATAGGAATAAAATGAAAATAGCTTTTGATGTCATCAGTAATTTTTCAATTATCATATTAGTTAATTACCTCATTCACAATAATCATTTGTTGAATTCTAATGAGTACTCTTTAGGTTATATCTGATTTTTAGAACTTGACAATGCAGTTTTTTTCATCTTCTTTCTCTTTGAATTCTATATCTTTGGTTATCTGACCCCCCTTTCCACATTTTTTTATTATATCTCTGACATCTTCAGGCTACTATGATGGCTCATCTTCTACCTACTGCTTAAATCTTGGTATTTCCATGAGAGCTCATTTGTTTGTCATTATTCCTTCCTTCCCTTCTTTTTTTTTCTATACTTTTAATGAAGTAATCCAAACTATTTCATAGCCTCAATTGTGACATACATGCAGTTGACTGCCAAAATTATGTATTAGCTCTTTCCAGAACTTTATTCCTAATTATCTACTTACGTCTACCTAGATGTTTGACTAAAATGTTTGATCAGTCCAAAATGGAATTTGTTATATTTTCTTCAAAATCATTTTTTTTGTTGGAATTCTTTATTTTGGGCGATGGTATCATAACATCAATTGATAATAATAATGTTCTATGCTAATAATAGTAAGGAGAACAAGGAGGAGAAGGAGGAGGAGGAGGAACATTTATTTAACACTTACTGTACTCCAGACACCATTTTAAAGATCATTGCATATATTAACTCATTAATTCTCACAACAATATTGTGAGGTAAAAATAATTATTATACTTGCTTACTAGCAAGAAAATTTTGGCACACAAAGTTTAAGCAAATTTCTTAAGATCATAGTGATAAAATAAAAAGTAGTAAAAATTGTTTTATTCAACCAAATTTTATGCTTCCAAGATAAAAACAAAGCAATCCCTGAGTCATTATTTCCTCTTATATCCCAAAATAATTAACTAAGATCTATCAATTTGGTCTCTCATATATCCTTAATCAATGCCCTTCCCATTACCTCTACTACCCATTTGTTTTTTCAAGCAACCACCAACTATTGCTTAAAGTGTAGCAAAGATTTATCATCTCCAATATCTATTACTTGCATGATGCTTTCAGTATAGTCAAGTATAATTTCATCATTTTTATGTTGAAAATCTGTCAATGGCTTTTTGTTCCCTACAAGATAAAATTCAAACTCCTCAGCTAAGCATACATGATATTTTATATTCTAAAGTTGTTTTAAGTTTCCAGACATTTTCCACTTACTCTTTAACTTTACCTCAAATATATACTGTCATACTGAACTACTTCGTCCTTACCTAAACATATATATCTATATACATCGGGCTAGGAATTCCTCAACGGAGAGATTGTGTCTTATTTATTTATTTTTTCACCTTAACAATATACATTACCCCCACAGATAGCGGATATTCAATAAGTTTTGATCGAATATATAAATGAATGAAGGAAAAAACAAAGAAGAAATTAAAAGCTTTTAGGTAACCATATTTTATGGTCCACAATTTTTCATTTAATCTGGTTTTGAATCTTTCACATCAAAAGAGGAAAAAGTGTGTAAGTACAGGAATCAAGCAAGATTCTGGAAGTATACCATACTCAACTGCTTTGAATTTTTAGAGAATGAAATGGAAAATGTTTTTTACCAGGTCTATAAGTAATTCCATTTTCAAGCAGATTTGGAAATAAAGTTTATATACTTATACTTGTATCAGTTACACAAAAACTCTCCTGCTCTGTCAGCTTGCTAATTACTGGGAGTTTGCTCTCCATTAGAGGAAGCCGGCCTATGGGTCTCATTGCTTTGAGAAGTTAAATGGATTCTAAATTCACTATCATGGCTGAAATGTAAAAGCACATGTTAAATTGGGAAAATGGTGGCCTCTTTTTACCATTACTGAGGAGTGGTGACAGGTATAAATGACTATGGATGACAATAGAGCTGTCAAGTATCAAATGATAATATCAGGCCTGTGGTTCAATAGGACACACATGTCAGGGAGAAAGAGGTGTAGAAGCAATCAGTATACTTGTTAGAATTGTTATGCCTGTATTAAAATAATTTTGAGTATAATTCTCCCTAATTCCAGCTTTTTATTTGAATTTTTGTACTGATCTATTGAATATGCATTTTAATGTGAATCATACTAAATCACTTTTAGGAAATATATGAGGCCATAAAAAATTCTAAGTAGAAAAAAAAAAAAACTAAAAGTAAGCCAAATCAATTACTTTCTTAATTATTTTCTCACTATAACATATTTCTTGGACTAAACAAAATCATCACTCAAAAATCAAGGTTATATAACTCTAAATAATGCAGCAGTGACCCAAGTCATTTAGCTGCACAAATATCTGGCAGGTGAAATGACAGCATCTAAATCACAGATCAGCTAGGATGAGAAAAATACAATATTTGGACTAGAACAGTTGCTTGATAAATGTATCATACTTTTCTTCAACTGTTTACTCTTGATAAATGGCCAGACTTTGCCATGACTGTGCCTTGATATTTATCTTATAGTCAGTAGCCATTATCTTGTGACAACAATCTATTTCTTTCTGTTATCTAGCAGCTCATAATTGTTAATTTTTCTTACTGAAGATTTCCTATCAGGTTTGTAATTTATGACAGATAGGGCTAAACTTTCAACTAAAGCATATGGCTTATAACTAAAATTTAAAAATAATAGACCTACAACAGTTTTGTGGCTGTTAGTTACATACATATCCTCTAGAAGGGAAATGTTACAGAAAGCAGAGCAAATATCTAATATTTTTTAAATTAAATTTCTTTAAACCATATATAAATTTCTGAGAAAATTCAGACTTGCAGCTCAAAGAGACACAACATTTTGCTTATTGACACACTGATCACACTCCATTGTATTAGCTGGAGTAGCCACATTGCCAATTCCTTAGAGAAACAAGAAAGTTGCCAGGAATTTGTAACTATTGGCATTTCCCTCATTAAACATATTTTTTATTTCCCCAAGTGTTGTTGCTCTTGTGGCTATAGGAGTCTTCCCAGAGCATACTAGAAATGGCAGAATTATAGGAAAAATCCTCCAAGAGAGCATTGTTTGTTTGACTAGTTCATTTTACCGTATTTAAACTGAACAGCTAGACAGTGAACTGTAATAATAAGACCTGCAATAGCCCTCCATGACCAATCAATTTAATTGCTCTATTTTATAGATAAAGAAATTAAGTCTCAGATTTTTATAAGTTGCCCAAGGATACTTAGACAGGAAAAGCATTCATGTGACACTAACAATTTTTCCAGAAACACCTAATTCAATGTTGTAATAAAAATTGTTCTTAGAAGTCACATGGAACACTTGCTAAAAATAGTTTTCTTTTTCTTTATTTTTAAATGCCAGTTTATTTATTTTTATACTATATATACATAATTTTTTTAACATTTTATTTTTTAATTTTCCCCCTCCCTAAAAATAGTTTTCTTAAGCCCTACTCTAAGGCTGTGTTGAAGCAAAGGAGACTACATTTTTATGATTTAGAAGATTCTGATGTCCAGGGGATTCCGATGTTGTCAATATAAGAATATATTTTGATAAATACTGTTCTATACCACATTTCTTCATTGCTTTGGCTGCACACTAGATTTCTCAATAGTGGGATTACTTAGCTATTCAGCTTTAGGAATAGCCAATGCAGACTGAAGTGGAGAGGGGATGAAGGGGTGTGTGTGTGTATGTGTGTGTGTGTGTGTGTGTGTGTGTGTTACAGTGAAAGTTAAACATGAAGAGTGGTTTGGGTAGGACCTTGCTCACGAACAATCCAAGAGCATCATAGAAAATAAATCAAATTGATTCAGGACACAAATTTTTTTTTTATACTAGAACTATATTTACATATGCATTTTTTGGAATGTGGGAACCAAAGAAGTTACTTAAAAGTGAAGGCCTTGCACCAACTTCCACCATAGGAAGTGAGAAGACTCTGCGAAGAGCTCCTTATTCTAATGATGCCATCAGCCCTCTCATTTTTTTCATTGTTGCTCTTACTGTGCATTTGCATGTCAGTTCCATCCTATTTGTGCATTGCCAGTGTGATATGATTAATTCTCAATATCACACTTCACGTGACCCTGTACTATGCTCTCTGGGATCTTCATTCAGCTCTTATTCTCAACAGACAGGCCATGCTGTCTCAAAGAGCACCTGTTTTCCAAGATGTTATAGGTCAAATTCCATGACAATTACGTGAACAGTGAGGTGTATGATGAATTCCCAGGCATAGACCTCCAGTATGAACGAGCAACGTCACCATTAGTGGTTAACCTGAGCTAACAAAAATATGAAGAAATTGTTCCACTTTGATGCCAATATTCCTGGATTTCTAACCCCAAATCTCCAGTGCACTTTGCAGTACTTGTGTCATTATAAGTTGTGAATGGATTTAGATATGTGGCAACCTTAATAATGTAATTGAGTTTGCTGGTTTAAACATTCAATTTATACCATTGTCTCATTTTGAGACTTTTCCAGTGAGTTTAACTAGAAGGAAAAATACTTAGTTTTTGGTTTAATTACACAGATTTTTCCCCATGAATGATTTGTCAGACTGAATACACATTTTTTTTTTAAACCCTACTCTCGGTGATATTGGCTAGGGTACTTTGGTGCATCTGCCTGTGTACAGAGTATTGATGGCACCTGTAGGATCCTCCCAGATTCTTTCTCTAAAGGGAAAACTGACCACTCCCCATTTTGTATACCCACTGGATCTATACCATTTTCCATCTCAAGCCTGAAATGCTTCATTGCCTTTACTTCTCTTACACTGCAATGGGGTATTTAGGTGACGAGACATCTATATTTGATACTCTAGACAGTCATCAAACTTACATATTTCTCATGCTTCATCGATCAACAAATTCTGGGTTTATTTATCATAAGCAATTCTAAACCAGGAATACACTACTAAGCATTCCACAGATAAGGTCTCTTTTCTCACAAATACCAACACTTCATTTACCAAGAGGTCCAGTTTTCAGGGTTTTTTCCAAAGAGATTAAACCAAATTACCTGTTCCTCACCCCTCCCCACAGCACCCTCCTTTCTGCTCCTTCACAGTAGGAGTGAATGGTTTATAGGTCAGGTTTTAACTCCTTCCTCCCCAGTATGAAGAGATAATTTAACTGAAGGTACTTTGAACACTATCATAATAACACCATTGTAACTGCGGCACACTTACAAATTAAATTATTAAATTAATTCAGCCTTTCCATGGGAATGATAAAGATCAACTTGACTTCCAGAGTGCACATCAAGGCTAATATTTCTAGCTAGTAGAAAATCCATAGTGCTTATGCTTTATATAACTCAACAGTGGCATTGGTTCAATTTTTCTTTTTAGTGTCCTGGAAAGGAGTATTCTGAAAGAGTGCTTCTAATAAAACAGGCAAAGGCTAACTAAGAGCTTTCCGAGTTTGCGGATGATTAAGTATAATTAGATGATCGGCCTCTGAGAGAAGAGAATTATAAAATAAATAACATTAACCATATAGAATAGCTAGACACCATTAGAATGAAGAATAGGAATACAGGACATAGGTAGGTAGCTGCACAGCCTGAGAGAAAAAGAATTCCGAATCATTGTGCAAGCCAGTTTCACAAAACAAAATGAGAAAAAAAGAATAATATATATAAAAGCATTGACTGTGTTCCATGAGACTGCATAATTCCAAGGTAATAAGAAGCAAGTAATTCTAAGAAGATAAGCAGGTGCTTTTTTGGTAAATGCAAATATATAATGGAGAATAATGCAAAGAGTGAAATAATTTGTAAAACTAGATCCATAAGAAACCAGAAATGATAAAAATATCTAGATAAGAGAAGATTTAAAGATTCCTAGGATAATATATAGTATGATTATTAGAATTTACCAATCTCCAAAAAGATTAGAGCTTAAGAAGTGTCATGAGACTTTAAAAGAACAATAGAAGATAAATCCATTCTTAACAGAAAATGTGATTAAATACTAGAATGATCTAATATATCGTGCCATAGAATCTGCTTCAACAACACTATTATAAAGTAGATTAATATTCATGTGCCATAATAGGTAAATTCTAAAATAAGACAGAAAAAACTATTATATCCTCTCCTATTCCTGTAACACCATGATAAAAACTATGGGATTACTAATGAATTTCAAATTTAATGCTCATTAGATATAAAATGCATTGAAATGTGTATTCACACTCATATTTGTGTTTTTTATAACATTTTGAAAAAACAATGCAAAAACAAAAAATAAGACATTTACTCTTTTAAACTCTCTCTTTTAATGTTAAACCTTAATAAAAGGTCTTTTTTATTTATTGAGTTCTACGATTTAGGTGCAACAACTGTCCAGCTAGTAATGTCTCTATATATGCTGAGTGTGCTGCAAGTTTCAAATAACTTTTGATATGGATAAAATGATAAGGGTTTACCTAAATATTTAATTCATTATTTTAAATATTATATTACTATATGAATGTTAGAACACTTAATAGTTCAAAATAGCCTTCCTATATTTAATTGTTTTAAGTGTTTTATGTTGTATAATTAAATTTAAATTAGTATATGAATGTTATCACTGAAATATGCTTTGGTACTTGAAATGAATTTAACTAGGTGCTCATTTTCCATGGAATATTCTGGAATTAGATAGTTATTGAATTAAAGAGTTTATTTCCAAGGGAAATCTTTCTATAAGAGAGTTTGCCTCTGTTCAATTTGACACTAAACAAAGAGTTGTAATTCAGATCAGAACCATTCTTTGTGTTTAGATAATTAAGTGAGATCAAATGAAATTTTGTCAGACTCTGCTTTCACAAATTAAGATCTACTAATAAAAAAATTATACTATTGTTCTATGCAAACAATAGACACAATGTGTTTTTATGTATCTCTCTTAGCATTAAGGTTACTAAAGCTTAGCATTAAAGTTCAGCATGAGATTACAGAGATATAACACAATAAAATGAGTACTGAGATGCCATTCAGAATAGTCACCTCAATTAGCCTACTCCAACCGTGCTTCCATGCTGTAGCATATTTTAGCAACTCCATTTTAGAAACTGTTTTTGGAGATCGGATATGACTCACAAAAGAAAATCAGTGTTGTTGCTTTATCTTCACATTTTGAGGAAAAAAAAAGAGAGATAACAATTTTTCCATACAGAAGACATATTGTGGGGCAGACTGGGAAATCATTCCACAAACTAAATTCAAAACAAAAACTAGAAATTAGTGGTCTTCCAAGGTGACGGCAGTCAGAAATAGGTCTCAGATGATTTTTTAAAACCCTTCCAACCCAAAGATTCTGTTGTTTATTTTATTTTATTTTTTTCTGATTCAAGATTCTGTCTCATTTCACTATGTCAGAGGTATTCCTCCTCTTTAAATATATATGTGCTAGGTGGCTATTATTCCTCTGTAGCACCTACATAGTCCACTGTGAAACCAATGCTCCAAAGTAGAATGATAATACCTTGTTTGTATGTGCATGTGCAAGTGTACGTGTCTGCAAGTGTGCATTATTCTCTCGTGTCCTGTCGATGAAGTCACTTCAGAGCAAGATGGAGAAATGAATCTAGGGAAAACTGGTACA
This sequence comes from Eidolon dupreanum, assembly GCA_028627145.1. Taxonomy (NCBI): domain Eukaryota; kingdom Metazoa; phylum Chordata; class Mammalia; order Chiroptera; family Pteropodidae; genus Eidolon; species Eidolon dupreanum. The sequence continues at coordinate 127,402,680 of CM053502.1, read as the reverse complement.
AAGAAACCATTGGGATATTTAGGGAGAATTGCCAACACCTGACCCTAGCCACTAACTACATGATGTGATGCCTTATACCACATTGAGCAGAAAACACATTTTCCTTCAAATTGATAAACACTCTTGAGGATTTTCTTTTTTAGGTCTCAACCTCTATGGTTCTCTACATATATTTGTTTTTATATCAAAAATTTTGAAATATCAGTCATTTCCATACCATTTCTATTAAAAAGTACCACATGTAGCAATAGATCTAAAAATCTTGTATTGCATGCTCTATTAACAGAGCTAAAATCTATTCCAACATTTTTTGGGTAAATATAATTGCCCATACTCTTGCTGTAAGTGATACATAAGACTGTTTAAAGTATCATTAGTTATAAGAGTGAACTATTTTACAGGTGTCAAATTATTTTACCTTTTTAGTTTGCAAGTGCACAAAATTCTATGGAATAAAGGTAATTGCTGAAGCTAATATCATCTCCATGAAACAGGCAAAGCATTCAAGATGTAAAATAACAAGAAGTAAAACTTGGCCATGTTTTTTATTTGTTTCCTCCAAAAACGACATTGCCATTGCTAAACACACATCACCAAAGGGTGGTACTGCGTAGTCTCACTATATTAAACATTTATAAAGTCATTACTTAGTACTTCAAACATTCATTTATATTTTCTTACATGGAATTATTATGCATTTAGTTTTTATTCATTTTTAAAAGTTCCACTGCATTAAGTCTTCAAAGAGATTTCCGAAGTGTTCAATTACTCCTTCTAACTGTGGCTTTTTCTATTTCTTGGAAAAAAGCCAGGTTCCCAGTCTTTGCACTTTCACTCTTACTCTCTTCATCCACTTGTTTCAGGGGTTGTGAAAAGAGGTTTTCTTTCCTGACTGCTTCAACAGTGAGGGTTCCTTTCTAGCTTTAAAAAATTCAAGCTTAAAAAAAATTTAAACTGGCATCTTTATAATGCTGTTGCTTTTGCTCAGTGAGGAATCAAACCCTCTGAACAATGAATGGTTGTCTAAAGCAACCATTCACAGAAGGTACTGCCTTCTGGGGAATGGGAAAAGTTTTTACCTACTGACAAATGGGAGCAGCATAACAGAATAGAACTGAACCCGATGCAAGTGCCTCCTGTTTTCCAGCGCTGAAATAAGGAGATCGGTTACAGCCCTTCTGTGATTGAACCATTATAAAAAGAATGCTGAAGAATATCAAACTAGATAAAACAGCAGTCCAGATGAGATCATGTGAATTCTTTTAAATGTCTTTAATTTACAGGTTTTAAAAATATTTAGAGAGATTGGAGGCTTATCCACATGTGTGAATTAAAACTTGATGATGGAGGTCTAGCGAAAGTCTGAGAAACAAAAAGAATAAATCTTGAGAAAAATGTCTAGTATGTATAAATAGGTTTAACAGCTACTTCAAAAATTAGTTTTAAATCATTTATGTCTTAAGACTTTTAAAGGCCTCTGAAAGGGATATGAACCTTGTGACTATTGTTTGTGCAACTACTCCTAATATTTATTAGGCCCTCTCTACGAAGCACCTAAACTAATTAGAAAAAGATAAAAATGTCTTGCTTTATTTTTTTTCATTTGAAGATTGAGCCATCATGGCTATTGGTTTGTGTTTAGATGAGAAAGTATTTCAATTTCTTGATCTTACTCTTGATGTGATTGGCGAAAAAGAGGAGGCAGGGCGTTGAGAAGTTGATAGGTTTGGGGTGCTTTCACTTTCTGGGCTGTCTTTTCTGCTTCTCCCCCTTCTTCCACTTCCCATCTCAGTTCCTCTAAGTGCTGACTTATAAAGGAAGGACGATCAAAGGAATGTAGGGCATCAAGGTGGCAGCAGACATGAGAGACACAAGTAGGACTGGCGTGGGGATACACATAGAAAGAAGAGACAGAGGAAATTTTAAAAAGAGTAGGGACCTTTGATTCTTTCTGGTTCTGTCTTATCCAGGACCCCACAGTTAGTAAGTAATAAAGTCAAGGCGAAGAAATATGAGGCTCTTTTTTATTTAGAGCATAAGCACATTGAATTTCTTGTATACGTTTTGAACAGACTCACAGTGCACAAAAGATTACATTATTATTTTCTATAAACACTATCCAAAAGAAGCTACTGTTTTAGTCAATTGTATTCCTTAAAAAGGAAAAAAAAATCTGATTACCTTATATATGGCTACCCGAAGTATCTAAATAAAAGTGGAGGAAGAAAAATTTAGATACTTCCAGCATTTTTTCATACATTTAATTATTTGTATTTGTAGAGGTAGTTTGTTTTCTCTCCCTTTCTGTCCTAAAAGTTTCCTCTTCTAAAATCCAACAGCATGTACTCTAATGACAACTTTCTCACAGATAGCAGGGAATGTAATGGAGGCTAGGTTTTGTAACAAGTCCTCTCTGGATTGCCTAACACATCTGATTTATCCAGTGTTGCTGCCTCTCTTGATGTTTCATATTCAGTTTTCTCCAACAGCAGCTTCCCATGTATACACTGCTTTTCATCCTGCGCTTCCATTAATTTTCTGTAGTAAAACGATAGCCAAGAAGTCCCATAATTTAGCAGTTGGAAGTAAGAGGTTTTAACCCAGCTTTAGGGGTCGAGAGAGAACAATTTAGAGCTTTTCAAATATAAGTTCATAAAATCAACAAATGTAAATTTCGTGCATCTTACTACTGATAATGTAGAGTTTCTTAGAAGTGAGTGGTGATATAAGTGATTTAGAAATTCAATTTTTTATTTTTCTTTCTGTTTCTTTATTATGCAGGGAATATGTGTGGAGTACGTGGTTTATTGGGCTTTCTCTTCTTTCTCTCCTTCCAGAACGATCTGCTTTACTGATCTTAGCACTTCCTAATGTTAGATAGATAACAAAAGAAGTGGACACAAGCTGAAATAGCTTACCACTTCACTAACTTTTAAAACATTAGAAAAAGAATAGACTGATAATAAAAAATGAAATCAAAAGAAAAAGTTTCATCTACCCGAGCTCTCTTTTAACATTATTATCACACATAATTAAGAAGTATGCATATTGTAACTGTGCGAGATATAACAATTGTATTAGAAGGTTAATTAGAAGAGTTTAGGGTTTCAGATATTTTCTTATATTATTCATTGCATTGCATTATATAGCCTTTATTTAAAATGCTGGCAATGTGAGATTCTTTTAATTATTATTTTTCATTAGATTGTTAATCATGCAGGAGCAGAAGGAATTTTTTAATCGTCAAAGTCCAAAGAGGTAGCAAAGTGCTTGGATCATAATAGTTACTCAAAAATTGTATATTAAATAAATAAATGAGTGAGTGAATGAATAAATTCTCTAGGGCACATCTCATACTGCACACTAGCATGTGGACTTGGTCTAGGGTTAGAGTATCTGGTAAACTGCTGGGCTGTGTGATCCATAAGGGCCAAGATTCTTATCTCTCTTTCATATTTATTATAACCCCACACTGAGCACAAACCAGCTCAGAATAGGTTTTAGTAAAAAAAAGAGTTGATTGAATGAGTGGGTGAGTTTATTCATTTATTATTCCAAATAAGAACAAGACCTCTAGGCCAAAAAGGCCTTGACAGCTTTGATCATTCAGTGAAATAGATCCTGAAACAATCAAAGAGTTAGTCTTCTAGCTGCCACACTCTCCACAGCAACATTATATTATGACACCTTATGATATCTGTGCTTCATGTGGCACTATTAAAATTAGAAATTTTTATTTTTATTTCTAAAAATTAGAAATAAACCTGGTCAGTTTGATTTACTATTTCTATAACTCAGACCATATTATATTCACCAATAGTATTGGTGAATAGAATTATATTCACAATTTCCCTAGAACCATAGTGTGATTCTAGAAATAAATTAATATCACTTATAATTTATGCTACTGGTGTATCCAATAAAACATCAAATAGCTTTTCAAGAGAATCTTGAAAAATTGATAATAAATACACAACATGTGACATGTTGGCTAGCAATGAAGTGATTATTTTTGTAAACGTGTCTTTTAAATTTATTTTCTCAATTTGAATGGTTCAGGATTTCCTTCTTTCTTTTTTCTTTTTAAATCAGAGAATGGAAAACTTTCTTTTTCCATGTAATGTAGTCATAGATCCAGTAGCTCTTTGTACATTATAGTTTTCAAGTTTCTAAACTGCAACAATAACTAAATTTACCAAATGGTTTAGAAAAGTTCATTGCTTTAATACTTCTTAGACATATAAAATCTCTAAAATCTATGATAATCCTAAAATTGAATATAAAATAAATTAATTTTATGGAGACATAAACTTCTGAATCATTTTGATATCTTTTAGAGCCATGTACAAATTATTATTCCAAGGACCAAGAAAAAGTCTTGCTAATTAATCTAATTTGGCACTTGGTTTCAAAAGAATTTAAAAATAGCTTCATCCTTGGTACATTTTCAGTAATGCTTGGGCTTTGAGGTGTGCTTGGCTGGTTGGTGACTGAGTAAAGACTTGAGATAATTTTCAAGACTTTATTTTTATAGTTTAAAATTTTTGATCTTATTAAATATTAACTTGTTCTCTAATTTTCCCTTGTATCCGTTTCCACACCACCTTCATGAAGAAAAGCTGACAAGTATTTTTCTTTTTAATGATTCCTTCTTGATGCTTCAAGAATTAACTTAAGTATTAAAAAAGCAAAAACCTCTCATTTTAAATCATTTTAAACATACTGTTATAAATAGAAAGTAATCACCTCCTCAACATCTTTTGGACACCTTGCATCAGAGTGACCATAGAAAAATCAAGTTGGTTCCATTGGGAAAATCCTCTGATAGTTTCTTTCCCGCTCCTACTTTCTTTATGTGGCAACCTGGCCATGTTAGGAAGCACATGATATCTAGACGTCCAGCTTTATTTTGCTTCTGTCTCGACTTAACCATTTGGAAATTGAAAAAAAAAAATAGTGCTTAATAGCACGAATCGCCCAACTCTTGGAAACCTAACAATACGTTTTCCGAAAAGCTCAGCAGTAAAAGAGTGAAGGAATAACCAGCAGAGAACACTGCGGGGAATAGTATCATTGGGAGAAAGAGTGACAAAGGTGGACACATCTCCCAAAGGATTCTGTGAAACCATCAGTATTTTTCCAGAGACATTCAGTGGGTTTGGATGTTTACATTTCTCCATGGGAATTCTAATCAGAGGGAAAAAAGCATATATTTAATATATAATACTGATTTAAAATGTTTTAATTAGCTAATTTTACTTTATTGTTTATAAAAGAGAATTTCAAGGAAGTCAGGTAACAGCTTCTGGGTAATCAAGAATCAATTTTTAAAAAATCCTTTAATACTATTTCATAGGATAGAAATGTAAAAAAAAAAACATGACAGCTATGTACCCTTTTGTCATCTATAATTGAATTAAAAGACATAATATTCCCAATTAGTTCCTTACTAACGACTAACATAAAACAATCATCTTCACAATTAAAATACAATTACAGAATAGTCTTTAGATTAGTACTACTCAAAGTGTAGTATGGTATGCACACAATTTGTTCCTGAGCACCACTGAGATGAAATGAGACAGAAAACAGGCATTCAGATACTCTTTAAGCTATTTATCTGGTGAGAATATTCAAGTGAGTGGTTTTGTGTTTTACAAAATTATTAGTTGGTGAAGGATTGGAAAGAAAAACTCTTCCTTTTAAGATAGTTTGAAAAGTACTGGGGTAGATGATGAAAGGCACAAATGCTTATGACTATGACACAAAACCACAAATGTGAACATGGGTTGAATTTTTAAATGAGGGAAACAGTGATAAATAGAGCATTGTTTCTGTTAGAAATAAGTAGTAGTGTTTTGATAATTTAAAAATATTAAATTGTATCTCAAATTAGGTTGGATTAAACATTGAGACAGCTCCATGGGCTTTTGATCTGTGCTGTCAGACTCCATATTTGGTTTAATGTTCTGTTGTTGGTGCCTTCAAATTCTTAATAACTTTATTTTTGAACTTCTGTTTTATAAGAGAAATCCTATATGACAACAAAGCATGCATATGAGAAGAGAACTCATGCAATACTCATGGGCAGGATTTCTTGCAGCCCTGTTTGCATGGAGCTTCTCTGATGGCCCATGAACACAGAATTCTTTAGCTGTACCATGTATAGGAGTTGCAAGAGATTTTTAAAAAGTGAGTTTAAGGTAAAAGTGTTAAGTCTATGAAGTAGTAAGGGGAGAGAGTGGGCACTGACAAAACCAAGTTGCCATGTTTTCTACTTGAACCAGAACTTGCTTTGAATGCAGACAGGAGGCAATGTTATTCTAAGAAACACAAACAAATATTCTATCATATTCTTTTTTATGCCTGTCACTTCTCTGTATTAGCCAACCATTTGCACTAAAAATAATGACATAGAAGGAAAAGTAAAGATAGGGCAACCCACAGTTCCTTTCCTTTTCAGCTCTTTCTTACTCAGGAGTAAGCTCATAGTGTCTGTCTAGAAGTGGTAGAATGTGTGCATATCAATAAATGAAATAAAAACATGAGATAGTTTTGTGCAAAGTTTCCATTGTAATAAGAATGAAAAACATATGTATGCACAAGCTTTAAAATGTGAATTATGATTTTTGGTGATTTTGCATGTGATTTTACATTAATATATTTGCATTTAAGACTGGCATTGTACAATACAAAGATAATAGTACAACTCATGCTACTAATTTAAATTTTTTTTTTTTTTACTTAGAAGAACATTGAATAGCAAATAAAAACCATGACGTGTCAAGAGAGAGACTGCAAATGACAGGAAAAATTTCATATTTAATACCTTTGTTAAATGGAATACTTTTTTCCTCTTTTTTGAACAAGGGCCTCCACATTTTCATTCTGTATTAGGTCCTACAAATTATGAAGATGATCCATTAAAAAGGAGGTGTGGTGCTTTGATTAAATAGTGCCATTTGCTATTATCCAACTGATATGGTCACATAAGTTTAGGAATGATAACTATAATATTAAACAAATTCCCTTACAACGGGAGTTTCTTAAACCTTTATCAGGCTAGTGTATGCTGTAAAGAACTAGGGAAGGCATAGAGCATGCTGCATAGTCTCCTTTTTCTCAGTATTTCTGAAAACAAACCTCCCTCTGGACATATTGGGCAATTCTGCCTCCACCACTCATTAGCTCCATAAGTTACTTAACTTCTTTGCACATAAGTTTTTTGCAAAGAGAATACCTAATTTAATGCTTGTTATAAAGATTCAACCTTTTAGCATGTGTCAAATCCCTAGTAAGTACTTAATTTTATTACTGCATATTCCCAAATCCATCAAGTTTATATTGAGAGGTTGCTCTATGGGAGCAATGTAATTAGTTTTGCATCATGAATTCTTTTCTAAAAAATTTTGGAGATCTTGTTGTTCACTGTGGAGTAACAAAAATAAAATACAAAAAATTTCTTAAGAATAGAAATTGTTACTCATAATTGCCTGGCATGAATTAAGTGCTCAATGAACATGGCAGAAATGAATTAATAAAATAAACATAAATCAAAAAGTATCTCCAAGTACAGCTATATTCATAGATTGGCTTTTTCCATTGGCAGATTACTTTATTTCTTACTTTCCTCATTTTTGAAATAAAGATCACATCTGCTTTGTAGAATTATTGTGAGGAATAAATTACATATAGTATTTTCATGCAGTGTCTGACATATAATAATTGTTCAGTCCATGTTAGCTATGCCAATATATTGAGAATTTCACTTCTTCATCAAAGTTTTACTATAATCCAAGTCTCTGGGTCTCTCTTTTCTGTAAATGAAAATAGAGAGATGCTCAAAGAATTCATAGGCCAAAGAAAATGATAAAAATAGGTGTAACAGAGATTAAATAAAACTACGTCAAAGAAAATTTGTGTTTCTTGCTCCAGAACTTAAAAATGTTGGGGCCAACAGTTTAGTTGATCACTCATTTATTTCCACTGTATTACAAATGGACAAGTATTAACATCATTCCTTTGTCAAATCTATTTCTGATAGTTTCCCTTGGATATTGATTTTGAAATGGGATGGCCTTATACAAGACATGAAAGAAGTCGTTTACTGATTTAACGATAGGACTAAAAAGTAATTTCTTTATTAGACCCAGATACACAAATTGTGAATAACTGTTTTAGTATGCAATTTAAATATTGACTGTTAGTGAGTAGCATGCGTTTTTGTATGTTGGAAACTGGCATGCTAGAAAACTGATTACTAGCTGTATAATTCTTAGAAAAAGGCTACCGAATAGCAGCCTGGGAACTATGGATTCCAGAGGATAGCTCTGAGAAGGTCATGCCCTTGTGAAGAGATTATTTTCTGAGATTCTTTTTGCCCCTGTACTTCTTATTCATTACTTTCCAACTTAGACCAACCAAACACCTACCTCAAGTTGACCATTTCATAATTTCCTTTTTGCCTCTCCATAATTATGAATAGTATTTATTTAAAAGCTAGTATGTGTCAGGCACTGTTCTAAGAACTTTACATGAATTAACTCATGAAGAAGATACTTTTATCATTATGTCCATCTAAGAGAAAAGGAAACTGAGACACAGTAAGGTTAAATAATTTGCAAAAGGTGATCCCAGCAGGAGACAGCAAAATCAGGATTCAGGTGCAAGCAATCTGACCTCAAGGTCCCTGCTCTTCCTCACTTGGCTTTATTGCCCGTGCACCACACTCACAGGAAAACCAGATCCTGGATCAGCTGCAGTTGTACTTAGTCTCCTTTCCTACTTCTTACAGCAGGCACTTAGCTCTTTAGAAATATTTGCTAAATGGATGAATATATGCAAATCAGAATTTTCAGTGCAGATCTTTTTCTCTGAGCTTCAGTTTCATGGGAATTTGCACTTCTTCACCTGCATGTAGCACAACGATCACAAGAACCTTTAACGATATAAACTCACTATTTGTTATCTTCTCTTCTAGCCTTTAACTTAATAACAATTTACCTCTCTGCCCAAACTGGAAACTTGGGAGTAGCTTTTTCTCCTTCCTATATCTTGCTCTTTTTTGTCAATCCTTCCTAAATTATACAGCAAATACTTCTCAAACCATCAATTGAGGGTTTTTGATTTTTCTTTCTTGAATAACCGTGGCAGCCATTTAATGGTTTCCAAGATTACTGTCATTTTTTTTTTTTTTTTACCAAATTTATTCCTCTAAAATTCTGATCATTCCAGTTACCCACTGTGGTAGGCAGAATAATGTTCCCCACAAAGATGTCTAGATGCTACTCCCTGAAACCTGTGAATATGTTACCTCATTGTAAAAGAGACTTTGCAGATACGATAAGTTAAGGACCTTAAGATCCAGTGATGTCCTTTCTGATTTTCTGGTAGTTCCAATGTATTCATTTGAGTCTCTTAAAATGGAGAAACTTTTCTGGTTTATGTCAAATGAAAATATCACTATGAAAGAATAATCAGAGAAATGTAACCTTGTTGATTTTTGAAGATGGAGGAAGGAAGCCATGAGAGAAGAAATGCAGGTAGCCTCTGAAAGATGAAAAAGTCAAGGAAATAGATTCTCCCCTGGTGGGTCCAGAAAAAAACACAGTCCTGTGCCACTTTGCTTTTAGCTCATTGAAACTTGTGTAGGACTTCTAACTTAGCAAACTGTAAATTAATATACTGTCATTGTTTTAAGTCACTAAATTAGTGGTAATATGTTATAGTACCAATAGAAAACAAATACATTCTCTATAAATCATGTAGTAATTCCTTAGAGATTTAAAGAGTTCTTTCTTAATGCTCGGTGTCTGGTTTGGGTCCCCTTGTATAGTACCTACAGTGTTTTTCTATCATAATTTGTATTCTACTTCCATGCTGGTATGGAGAACTTGGGGGTGGGGGAGTAGGGGTGGCAGAAAAGGCTCCTGCCCACCCATAAGTGAGAAATGCATTTCCTTTCTGATATTAAAACCTCCAAATCCACACTCAATGAATGTGATTAGCTACATCAGGGAATAAATCAAGATTTTGGGGTTTAAGAGTATGAAGAGCAATTTGAGAAATATCCGCAATTCTCAATAAAGTAAACTATTAGTAGTCTCAAGCAGAAAGAAACAAAATGTGATTGCAATTCAGTAAATGGAAATTGTACCAATATTACTTTACTGTAGATTGTGACTAAACGTGAACTAAAAACAGAGGCAGATATAGTGTGAAGTGACTGAAGCTTAAACATTGGCCTCCTCGCCTGCATGTACCTTCTAAAGTTCCAAGAAAGGCCAGAAGATGTCATATATAATACTAAAATTTATGTTAAGTGAGATATTTCACTTGTAATCAGTTAAGACTACGGTTCTTACCATTTCTCCATCACATTTATTTTGGGTGGCATTGGAGTGATATATTTGTAATTTTCTATTTTTTTAGAAGGTCCATATTTATTCAAGAATTGTTCAACATAAGTGTAAAATGTAATTACTGAGATTATTTAAATGAACATAAATGCAAGTTATTGAATAAATTATTTTAAAAAAAATTCCTACACCAACCTACTTTACCAAATAGCATTACTTCATAATTATATTTTGTTAGATAACTTGGAAGTCCTATTTTTATTCATTAAGCAATAATGTGAATAGTTTACAAATAATTTATCTTCAAAATGGAGGCAAGGGCTTCTTCTGTCAATTAATATGTCTGTTTTGTTTATAGTATAAGTAGTACACTTTATTAATGTTTAAATTCTTACAGAGAGAATGGTAATTTTTCTTTCTATATATTTTTTAGTTTTTAAAAATTTTCAATTACAATTGACATTCAATATTATTTTATATTAGTTTTAGGTGTACAGCACAGTGATTAGACATTTATAATTATTAGCAAAGTAATCTCCCAATTAATCTAGTACCCTTCTGGTTATTAAAATATTATTGACTATATTCCTTCTGCTATACTTAATACCTTCATGACTACTTTGTAATTACCATTTGTGCTTCTTAATCTCTTTACCCTTTTCACCCGGCTCTCCAACCCCCCTCCCATCTGGCAGCTATCAGTTTGTTCTCTACAAGTCTGTTTCTGTATTGTTTGATCATTTATTTTGTTCTTTAGATTCCAAATATAAGTGAGATCATGTGGTATTTGCCTTTATCTGATTTATTTCACCTAGCCTAAAACCCTCTAGTTCTATCCATGCTGTCACAAATGGTAAAGTTTCATTCTTTTTTATGGCTAAGTATTATTCCATTGTATATATGTATCAAATCATTTTTACCTAATTGTCTATTGATGGGCACTTAGGTTGCTTTTGTATCTTAGCTATTGTAAATAATGTTACAATGAACATAGGAGTTCATGTATCTTTTCAAGTTAGCATTTTGAATTTCTTTGATCAAATATCCAGAAGAAGAATTCATGGGTCATAAGGTTTTTAATTTCTTGAGGAACTTCCATACTGTTTTCCATAGTGGCTGCACCAATTTGCAATCTCACCTGTGGATACAAGGGTTCACTTTTCTCCACATTCTTGTCAGCACTTGTTCTTTGTGGATTTATTGTTGATAGCCATTTTGAGAGGTATAAAGTGATATTTCACTGTGGTTTTAATTTTCATTTCTCTAATGATTAGTGATATTTTTATATGTCTATTGGCTATCTGTATGTCCTATTTGGAGAAATGTTTATTCAGGTCTTCTCTGCCCATTTTTTTATTGGATTGTTTGTTTTTTTGGTGTTGAGTTGTATGAGTTCTTTTTTGGTAGGTTGTGTTTTTGTTTTGGTCATGGTTTCCTTAGCTATGCAAAACCTTTTTAGTTCAATGTAGTCCCATTTGTTTATTTTTTCTTTTGTTTCTCTTGCTTGAGGAGATATATCAGAAAAAAATATTACTAAAAGCAATCTCAGAGAGTTTACTGCCTATGTTTTCTTCTAGGAGTTTTATGGTTTTGAGTCTTATTATGTAAGTCTTTAATCCATTTTGAGTTTATTCTTATGTATAGTGTAAGAAATTTGTCTAGTTTCATCTTTTTGCATGTACCTGTCCAGTTTTCCCAACACCATTTATCAGACTATCTTTACCCCCTTGTATATTCTTGACTCTTTTGTCATAGGTTAATTGATTATATAAGTGTGAGTTTATTTCTGGACTCTTTATTCTGTACCATTGATCTATGTGTCTGTTTTTATGCAAGTACCATGCTATTTTGATTAATATAGCCTTGCAGTATAATTTGATATCAGGTAGCATGATGCCTCTAACTTTTTTCTTCTTTCTCAAGATAGTTGTGGCTATTCAAGGTCTTCTGTGGCTCTATAAAAATTTTAGGATTATTTGTTTTAGTCTTGTAAAAAATGATATTTTTAATAGGGATTGCATTAAATCTGTAAATTGCTTGGGGTAGTATGGATGTTTTAACAATGTTAATTTTTCCTATCCTTGAACACGAAATATGCTTCTATTTATTTGTATCTTCTTCAGTTTCTTTCTTCAATGTCTTATAATTTTCTGAGTACAGGTTTTTTTGGTTAAATTGTAGTTTTCTATTCTTAAAGAGGGCTCCCAAATTGTAAAAGCTTTAGGCCATGTAAAATTTGGAATCTTCTCCACTTAGTGAAAAGTGAAGTCAAAATAGAATGTGGATTTGTCATTAAATAACAGTAAAATGAGGCAAGTGTCCTTTTTCAGGGACAAGGTTTTCCAGTCACTAGGGGAGGAAAAGTATTATTAAGGAGATGTTCTTTTTGATACCACTAAAGTCAAAATACATGACTAATTCTCCTTCATTCTGATAATAACTTGATGTTTTATGTTGTATCCCCTTAGAAAAAGGACACAAAGGACACAGTGATCTGCTGATAATGCTTTCTAGGTTGACACTAAATAGTATTTCTTGTTGTAAAATGATCTGGGAATTTTAGATCAGAGGTGCAGATATGAAAGATGGAACATATATATTCATTAATCACTTACTGCCATGCCAGGATTCATGGGGATGCAGCAGTGGAGTAAACAAACTCTCTTCTCTCATAGAGCTTGTATATTCATTAAGTAGAGAGGCATAAATTACCAAGTAAATAATGAAAGAGGTTGTTTATAGATTTGGAGTGAAAGTTTCTGTAGAATGGGTGATAAAAGCAATCTTCTCTGAAGCAGTGACAGGTGGGTAGAAATTTGAAATAAGGAGTCTTCTTTGAGGAGGTCTCTGGATGAGTTTAAGGCAGAGGCCAAAAGCCTTACAGTCATGTTATATAAAGGTATAAATCAATGTTTTTCAAACTGGTTTGTGACCAATTTGTGGATCTTGAAATTAATTTAGTGAGTGACAACATTTTTTTAAGGTAATAGAATAGAAAAGAATAAAATAGAAACATCAGGCTGTATTTTATATATTAAGAATATAGTTTTCACAAAATGCTTCATGTGTGTGTACAGGTGTGTCTATGCATATATGAATAGTTATAAAAAATGCACATTTTTTTCTATGAGTCCCAGTAAGTTTGAAAGACACTGTTGTAGAGCTTATCAAGGATCTGAATACTACTCCACATGTAATAAGACATTGATGGAATGTGTTAAGCCACATATATATACATAAAAAGAAAGCGTGAACTGCTCAAAAGCTGGATATATTGAACCACTCTCATTTCTTGAGTGAGATCAGATTTAAGTATACGGAAAGCTGAAAATCAGACTCCAAGTCATGGTGCATTTTATAGTTGTGCTGCCTCTTAGAGGTTTTAGGAACAACCCTCCTCCTGGTGGCACCCATCCAGTAAAAAGTTACATTAGACCAACTACAAAACAAAGGTGGCCCCTTAGAATGGACAGATTACAAAAGCAGGTGCCTCCTCAGAGGTATGTTGGCATGACAATAGTAACCTCACCAGGGTCATCGGGCTACACCACTTAGGCAGTGGATTTCAGCCCTCACTTTTCTCATAGCCAAGTACCCTTTGTTTTGCATGAACTACACAACCATATGCAGGATCCCTGGGCATCCCCTGAATCTCTTTTGCTTTGTGCCTCGCCAGATGAATTTCAAAAGTATTTGCTATCTTGAATGGTAATTGCTTATTTGTTAGTTAGTCTTTGGAATTTTTTAGGCATTATCAATACCTAGTATAGTGTCTGGTTTAAAATTATGCTTAAAAATAAAGCAAATAATTGAAGAATTAAATATCTAGGAATCAACAAAGTCAACATATTAGATGATGATGTCAGAAACCCACATCTGTAGGTTGCATACAGAAGCTGGAACAGCACCTGGGAGTCAGGCCAAGTGCTGGCTGGCACTCTGAAAGTCCTCTTGAACCCACTTACTTCAACTTACTCTTCTTGATTTTTGCTCTGCTTTTCCCTAATGCCCACTTTTCTTTCTTCTAGTTTGACTGTTGGTGGTTGCTAAGCCCCTGCTTTGACATTTCCACTGGTCGCTTTGTACCTGCATTTTCCAATTTTTATTTCTTCGTTTGCTTCCTGACTATGATGGTTGATTGCCCTACTTGGCCAATCTAATCCTGCTGAAGGATCCGTCTGCTACGAGTCTAGCTTCCTGAATCCTGATATTCTCTTCAATGAGCCTGGCTCATCTAACCCTGTTTATACCATCCAATTTAGGCTGACATTTTGTTTGGGCCTTCATTTATTAAATGTATCAGTCATGGGGCATATCAAGCATTGTGAAATACTCATACGACAGGTAAGACTATACATATCAACAGTCAATGTTAAAATAAACAGGGTAAATTTGCTTATGTTAACATTGTCATTATTTATTTAAAATGATTACTTATACAGTATTTTCATACCGATAATAAGAAAAGTATTACTTCAAATTCATGTGACTCTTTAATATGATAATTAGAGAATTTTAAAAAGTGTTTTTAACTAAAATTTTTATCATGAAGATTCAGCACAGATTGTGGTTCCAAATAATGCAATTTTAACTATGTGTAAGTCAGGAAAAAAACCTGAAAAACTACTGACCAAATTTAGTGCCTAATCCAAGAGTTTCAGTTATGTAACACTGCGAGCTGGTTGAGAGATTCTGTGTCAATGCAAACATCAAACAACTTAAAAAACTATGTCCTACATTTGATTTAGCAGCACTATTGGAAAATGAGGTTTGTTTATGAGTATGTTTGGTTTTTATTTTATCAAGCATGATTGAGCTTTCAAGAGATATGGATTTTTTTGGAATATCTCTGTTCAAATCTGAATAATTGTAAATGCAAATGGACCTATTAAATACAGTGTGTCCCTCTGTGCCAAAAAAAAAAAAAAAAGTTAAATGACTAAATTCAGAAAATTCAATGAGGAATCAGAGGCGAGTTTAAGGACAATTATTTAGGTCATGCTGCCTTAACTTGGTCTTTGCTCAAAGAATCATTCCTTCAGTTTAGAGGCAAATTGTAGATAATGGAAAAATCACTGAGAATAAAGGCTTTGTATACTTACGCATTCATTTTCTTTTGAATGTAAGACATGTACAAAAAATATGTAAGTTACAATGTCTCTTGTACTTTTTTTGCCTCCTTTTTCTCCATATCCATTTATTCACAGAGACATATAAACAGAATTACTGTTATAATTTCTTTTTTTTTTATTGAACATTACTTTTGAATAGTGCAAGTTTGAGCTAAAGTGACATTAAAGCAGACAAAATCAAGTTGTGTCAAAGACAACAAGGTTTATTTCAAGGTGCTTAAAACTTGAACCTGTAGAGACTGACAACTCTTGATCCAATTTACAGGAAGCTAGAGTGTTGGTTTTTTAAAAAAATATTTTTAGTGACACTGATATCCCTATTATCTTTGTCATTTAAAGATGTATTTGCAGATTCTTTACCTTATTCTCTTTAAAAAAATCCCTTGGATATAAGAGAGTCAGCTGTCAGAAGAGGAACCTTAGAAACCATTTAACCCAAGCCCTGTTAGATTATAAAAAGGCATGGCAGGAGCATTCTTTCCAACTGTTAAAAAGAATATATGCTATTCAAAAAGATTAATTATTCATAGCACCTCTGCTCTTGAATAACTAATAACTATAATTTAGTTAATTTTTTAAATTAAAAAGTTAAATGTACAAAATATGTTTATTCATTTAGTTGTGCTAAAAATCAAGGGTTCCCAGATTCAGAGATTTTTATGGACCAGAAAATGTTCAAATAAATTAATATTGATATTTTCTTTCCAGTAAGAGCAATAAAACAACAAAACAATCACCCATACAAAATAAACCTGTCATCTATCATCATTATAATTTAACAAAAGCAATGTCATTTTACATCAAATATTTATGAATTATAATATTATAATTCTATGAATTGATCAAAATTAGGTTTATGCAAATTCAGTACTTTTTAAATGTGTTTTATTTTGCCACAACCATATAAATTTAGTCAAGAACTATGATGGTCCAGACTGATGTCCAATAACCATTATTATGGAGGCTTCTAAAATGCTCAGCACATATTTTATTTGCACAAAGGAAGCTTAATAAATTAAGCCTAATTATTGCCTGTTCTAGGTTCTAATGTCTTTATGTGCCAAACGGGCATAATTATAGGCCCTCTCATCAAGATGTTGCAAGAATTCAATGGGTTAACATAACAAAAATCTTTAAAACAGAGTCTGTCACACACAGTAGGTGCTCAATAAATGTTACCTATTGTTCTTATTGTCAAAGTAGCATTTAAGTCCTCATTGCATCTAAGATTTGATTCATCTCTAAAATATCCATCTCTCAATCTTACATTAAGTAATTCAAAAGGAAAAAAACACATAAACAGCTATTGAATTCCAGGATATGTATGCTAAAATATACAGGCAAAATGTACTAATGTCTGCAATTTACTTTGCATCAAAAAAAAAAAAAAAGAAAAAAAAAAGAAAAAAAAATGCTGTCTACGGCCATGCCACCATGAACAAGCCCGATCCTGCCTGATCTCGGAAGCTAAGGAGGGTAGGGCCTGGTTAGTACTTGGATGAAAGACCACCTAGGAAGACCAGTGCTGTAGGCAAAAAAAAAATAAAAAATAAAAAAATAAATAAGGGATTGTAAACTCACAAGGTCCTTGTAATCTGTGAGGTCAACCAAGGGTTGCCTCGCTCCCTACAAAAAAGCTGAATGGACAGAGGGATAAATAAATGAATAGCCAAGCACAAAGCAAATGTAATATGTTAGTTATAAAATCTAAGTAGTAGGCATATATAATATTCTTTCAAATTTTCTATGTATTTTACATTTTTCATAATAAAATGAAAAAAATAAAGGGTGAAAATTTTAAAGAAAGAATCTTAAAAATGTAACACCTCTTAGTTAAAATAAGAAGCATGCCTTGTTCCTAATTCCTATTTGGGAGTTCCATAGTTATATTTAAGGGTAGGATTTCTGCTGCTTGCCTCCAAGTCCAAAATTGCTAGATGTGATCCCCTTATAAGTACCTGATTTCCACTTCAGTCATATATCAGAGGCTATAGGAGGCCCTGGTGCTTAGTACAACTTGGCATTTAGTTCTGACTCACTTGACAAGGCTGAACATGTGGGAGAGCATGAGAGGAGTCCAAGAATGACTGAAGTTATAAGTCAGTCTCTAGTCTGGAGTCAATTCTTGGAAAATAGCATTGGTGCAGTTTGATGATATTGTCCAGGAAAAATAGTGCATTAATTGCAAAAACATGAAAGCCAATAAAAATGTGCTGATTATATAACTTGTATGGTACAGTTTTATTCCTGCTTTAATACACACACACACACACACACACACACACACACACACACAAGACACACATATGTATACACACAATTATGAATATATTTATATATTGTACTCCTAATGGCTCTGTGTAACTGAAATGTTTTTATAAGATGTTGCCATTTTTCATACTTATGTTTTCTTATCTTTATAATCTCTACCAAAACTGAGCTGTTTTTTTGTGTGTATTTTTTCAACTGTTTAAGACATGTTATTAGAGATTAAAAATCTAAAGAGTAACTCACTGTGAAACCAGAGCCAGTTGTTATGGAAATTATTATAATGTCACCAGGAAAGAATTATGATTTTAGTTTAGAAATAAATAAAATAGACTTCAAAAGTTTAAAATCCAGTTTTAAAAAAAGAAAAAAAAAATGAAGTCAATCACATAAATAGCTGAAAATTTATAGGAAGTTTCTAAATATTTTAATTATATGTCTTCTTCTGGATGCTGACTATTTTTATTTTCTTTTTACGTACTTTATATATATTACCAGATTTTCTAGAAGAAAATCACATTGTCTGTTAACAATGATAGCTTTGCTTCTTTACAGTATGTACACTTTTTTCTCTCTTTCTCATAATATAAACATAACATCAGAGAGAATACTGTTCTTCAACAATGTTTTGTCACAACAAGGTTAGGCCATGACTCATCAGGATTAACAACAGGTAGAAGTGGTGACTATCAATGTATTTATATGTCAAATGTGATTGTTTAGTGTACTTTAGTAGTTTTTCTGCCACCTCACACTGCCAGCACTTCTGCAGGGCTTCTATTATTTTACAATGTAGAAATATGACTGGAAGGATAACCATTTAAAAAATCATTTATCTTAATATGGATAGTTGTCTGTTTATATTCAGGGACTCGTAACAAGATTATATTAATTTTGAATTATTTATATTAGGTTTATGCAATTTACATACAGATTACAAATCATATATTCTGCCAAGCACAGTAGGGAAAGACCAAGAGTAATAGAGAATCTTTTACCCTGGTTTTCATGGTTTGAAAACACTTAAATAAGAATTCAATACATTGATATTTATTTTACAACAGACACTTTGGTGGCTGCTTCACAGTACACATAAATCCTGCCCTTAAGAAGTTGGCAGACTATTAGATGAAGAAGATACTGGTATATATATAGCATTTACAGAGTTGTGTGGTTTTTTTTTTTTTTTTTGCAAGATTTATAAGAGAGGTGAAAACTGGAGAGAAGTATAAGCACACATTAGGTCGTTAATGGTGCAGAGCGGAAAGTGAGTGGCAGGAAAAGAAAAAAAAAAACACTGTAGTCCAAAACCTGAGAATTCTGGTAGACTGATTTCTCTTTCTCTCCCATCTTCCCACCACACCTTTTATGCATTAACAAAAACAAACAAAATGATAAGGTAGTACAGAGAAAGTGCTGCAACATCAACGCCAACAAACCTGGCCCCCTTCCAGTACCTTTTTGAATGCCACCACCAAGCCAAATCCAAAGAATCAGCATAGGTTGTTCCTTCACCTTCAGCCTCCACATTGCACTATTTAAGTTTCAATAATATTACTGAATATTTGAATAATTTTGAATATATTTGTACTTCCAGGAACATGTCATGGTTTCACACTGCCATGCCTTTTCACATGTGAACTATCTATTGGCTGCTAGGCAATGCCCTGTTTAGATCACATGACTGCACTAGTGAGTTGACGAATAAATAAATGACTTTATTGTTGTCCTTCTTGGTTGGAATTCTTCAGAGTCTCAAATAATATGAGTTTTGTTTTCCTAAAGGGACTTTAAATAGATGGACCATTTAAATGACTATGTACTGGCACTATGTTATACACTTGAATAACAAGGGCAAATCATTTATAAACGCTGCCTAACAAAATAATATACAATATTCAGAACAAGTTAGAAATTTAAAAATTTATTTAAGGTCATAGTACATAGTATGCTATATTTGTTATTGGTACCTGGCATGTAATAGGAAGCTGATAAATATTTGAAACTAAGAAGAAAAGAAAGCAGGAAAGCAAGAAAGAAAGGGAAAGAAAGAGAAAAATAGTTTAGGTTTAAAAGTCCAAGAAGTAAGATCTTTTCACATATTTTTAATCCAAAAAAAACCCAACTCTGTATAGATATTGTTATATAAGAAAACTCAATATGTAAAGAAAATATTCATTTCATTACGTCTACACATACTTATTGATCACATGCAACATGCTTGGATTGTGTTAGGTGATAGAGACATAGCAAAAAATAAGATCTCTGTCCTGTTGGAGCTTTACTTCTAGCAGTGAAAATAGATAATAAACAACAACAGAAATTTTCTAATGATATAAGTAATATAAAAATGACAAAACAGGATTTGTGATCGAAAGAAATGGACAGAAAGTTTGGCTACTTTTGACAAGACGATTGAGACAGCCTTTGTGAGGTGGTAATGCTTGAGTTGAAATGTGTATAAATGAAGAGGAACCCAGACAAAGAAAATATCACAAGCACAGGCCCTGCAGTGGGAACAAATTTGTCAAGTTCAAGAACTGGAATAAAAATAAGAGAGAGAGTACATGGTATAAAATAAGGACAAGTTAATAGGCCAAGTGATATAGGGACTTAGAGGCATATTCACAAATTGATGGGGAGCTAATGGAGACTGGCAATAAGCATGGACTTGTTTGTTGCTGAAGAAAGAATGGTCATCACCGTAAACATTCTCCAAAGACTGTGAAATTCTTCCCATATTTCATGCCTGAAGTTCACATAATTGGCACTAGTTGAACTCTATCACCTTGGTTTCCACCAATGGCATATATAATTGAGTGGTGCTCCGTTCAATTAAACAAATATTTCCTCTCTTGACATCAATTTGGCAATGATTTTTTTTTAATGTGACGCAAAAGTGACAGAATCAAAAATAATAAATGAGATTACATCAAACTAAAAAACCTCCTTCACAACAAAGGAAGCCCAAACCAAAATAAAATGGCAATGTACTGAAAGGGAAAAAACATTTGCAAATCATATATCTGATGAGGGGTTAATATCCAAAATATATAAATAACTCATACAACTCAATAGTATAAAAGAAAAAAATGTCTGAATAAAAAATGAGCAGAGGATCTAAATAAAAATTTTTTCAAAGACATAAAAATGACCAACAGGCACATAAGAAGGTGCTCAACATCACTAATCATCATTGAAATGCAAACCAAAACCACAGTGGGATGTCACTTCAAAGCCGTCATCAAAAATACAAGAGGTAACAAGTATGGAGAAAACGGAATCCCTGTGCATTGTTGATGGGAATGTAATTTGATGCAGTCACTATGTAAAACAACACTGAGGTTCCTCAAAAATCAAAAAATAGAACTACCATATGGTCCAGGAATTCCACTTATGGGTATATATTTAAAAGAAATCAAAATATGATTTTGAAGAGCTATCTGCACTCCCATCGTCAGCAACAGCATCATTCACAACAGCCCCAAAATGGAAACAACTGAAATGTTCATCAACCAATGAATAGATACAGAAGATGTGACACAAACACACACACACACGCACACACGCACACGTGCGTGCACACACACACACACACACACGTGAATATTATTCAGCCATTAGAAGAAGAAAATTCTCTCATTTCTGACAAGATGGATGGACCATGAGGGCATCCTTGTGAAATAAGCCAGGCAGAGAAAGACAAATACTGTAGGGTATCATTTATGTGTGGAAATCTTAAGAAAAAATAAAAAGGTAAAGTAAAACTCATAGAAACAAAGAGTAGAAAAATGGTGTCAGAGGCTGGGGGATAGGGGAAGTAGGGAGAGGTTGATAAAAGGATACAAATTTTCATCTTTAAGAGGAATAAGGTCTGAGAATCTGATGTACAACATGGTGATTATAGTTGATAACATTGTATTATATAATTGAAATTTGCTGAGACTAGAACTTAAATGTTCTCAACAAATCAATCAATTAACTAATTAATCAATAGATAGATCAGTCAATGCATGAGCTGATGGATGTATTAATTAGCTATATAGTGGGAATGATTTCATAATGTATATCAGATCACCACAACGTATACTTTAAATTTCTTGTAATTTTATTTTTCAATCATACCACAATAAAGTTGAAAAAACAAATAAACATTTCCTGAAAGCCTACTACATGCCTTTCACTGAGCTTAGTGACAGGAATACAAACATGAAAAATGTACTTGTCTTAGAAATTATACGATGTAGAGGGAAAGACAGACATATTAACATAGTTTTAGAATAAGACATTAAGTGCTAAGGTAGAGATATCAAAAGTCTGGTGTGAGAATTAATTGTCCCAGACTGCTGATTTGGGGAAGGTTTCCTGGAAGGAGTAATGCCTCAGATTTGAGTTAACTAACCAGGCCAAAAAGGGTGCTCCATGTATGAAGAAAGTATAGGCTAAAGACGAGACACATTTTCACATAGATGGGTACAAAGAGGTCTTTCAAGTCAGTATTACTAAAGCTTAAAATATGAACTGAGAACTAATGGGAAATAAGATTTGGGACATAAAGAAACAGACCAGGAAAGGTTTCAAGGCCATTTCAAGCTGTTCAAACACTATCCTGAGGTCAATTAAAACCAATGATGATGTTGAAGAGTAGATTGAATCTAGTGAAATTTACAGTTTAAATAGATCTCTGGCAGGTTGTGGGAAACAACTTGGACAAATTTTTTTCCCCAGCTACTATGCTGGAAGAAAATAGCTTCTCTAGAAATGCCAAACCTTTTCTGAATTCTTTAAGTGCTTTTTAACCACGATAGAACAGTTTTAAAAGAGTTACCTAATATGTTGCTTATAGTCTCCAACATTTTTCTTTATAAAAGAACTTTATAGTTTAGATACATGAATGCCAAGAAGAATAAAAAAGTGGCTTGTGGTTTGCCTTATTAGCCTGACATTCTGCTAACAGAAGCCAGAAATGTCCTTAGTTTTCTATTACTCAGATTCCAAGATAGCAGTGAATTCATCTGACCTGGATATGACAGGGGATCCTCTCTGATGAATATTTGCAACCTTTTTGCAACTTTGTTCTGAAAATCTTTATTCCTCTTCCGATTTGATTCCAGTAGAAATTAAATAGATAATGATGCCTTCTTAAAAGCTGTATGTTTATAATTTTGCATTTATTTTATCTGAAAGTGTCCACTGTCATCTTAGACATCTTGCTTATAGAACATTGGCCTTTGGGCAAATCCTAGAAGCATTGCTCTGTGTTCAAGGCAGCACACACCTATGGTGAGTATGGAGGTCTTAGGTATATGTTTTAAATGTCTGTATTAGACACTAATTAGTTAATCTGTCTGGAACTCATAATACCTTCAAAATCATAGCCCATTGGCCAATACTGATATGTCAGTTTCACTGATATTATGAATGCATTATGAAACTGCTGTCTCATTCATTTCACCTGTCACTGTTGTAATTCTTTTAAAAAACTGTACCCCTCCCATTCTATATTCATAATTAGGCATAAGTGGTTAATGAAAACATGATATAGTTTGTTACTACATTTCTCTGCGGAGACGATCAAAGATTTTTTTCAACATTTAACAATTACTTATTTTCACACTAGAGACTAATGATCGAGCATTTGCATAGTTTTATGCATATAGAGAAAAAGATAAATTGAGGCGTTAACCTTTAAATTCTGTGTTTGTTGTCTCTATTCTCTTTTTTCTAGTGTTTGCTTTTCCTAACCTTCTTCCATAGCAAAGCCATTAAATATCATTGACACTATAAGTTTCTCCTCCAATCTAGGCCAAGGCCAAATACGCTTTTCCCTGAAGAAAAAATAACCTAACTTGCATAAATGTGTTCACATTTCCTTGTTTATTTGCTCCTTCATTATTTCATTCACTTAATAATTAAAACTTCTTTCCCTTTAGTTAAAGCTTGAAAGACAATCTAGTATCATTAAAAGCCCCTGAGTTAAGCACCAGAGACCCGGTTTCCTAGCTTTGTAGCTAACAGTGTGAGTCAGATAATTTAGCTTCCTTGGACCTTAATTTACTCATCTGAAAATGGAATGAATTAAATCCATTATGTTAATTAGGCCACAGGCCTCTAGCAGAATCTGATAACCATGAACTCACTCTTCAGAAGTGAAAAAAATGTTGATATCCACATACATATAAAAGTTTGCATCAATTTTGGGGGGCCCACGGAAACCTAAACCTGTGTATGAATGCTGAAGAGATTCATAGGCTCCTGGTTACGGATCATTGACCTAGATGGTCTCTACCCTGAAAGTTTCATAGAGCCTTGCTATTCGAAGTGTCCTTCACAGAGTAACAGTTCACCTGTTAGTTTGTTAGGTTTCCAGGTCCTTTCCTAAACTTACTAAGAAAAAATCTGCATTTTAACAGTATCTTCAGGTGACTCATGTGGACATTAAAGTTTGAGAAGCACAACTATCTGGTTTGGTTTAAGTAAATGTTATGTAAAAGCTGAAAGGAAGACAATGAATAATCTCTTTCTTTTGTCTCCAAGATGCCTCAAAATACAGTCAAACCACAGCAAATGTTTTAAGTCTTGGACTCAGGTTCATGGATGAACTAAAGAGCTATCCAATGAAAGAAATTTAAGATTCTGGATTTTGTTTAATTCATAGGAGAAGCATTTACTTATATTATGTTATGATGTTTGAGTTGATGATAATACTGATTAAATACACACATTATTTGTGGAAGCTATCACCACTAATGAATGGCTCCACTCACAGAACGAAAAGAGAAAAACCAAAATGTTAGTTTAGCTATGTAAAAGTAATTCTAATGACAGCCATTTATGTGAACCACTTAGCATTTATGCCTAATAACCGTGCTGGATAATAATGATTATGCACTCCATGCATAGACTCAACGAGTCAGATTAACATTGCTATAGGTTCTGTTTAATTATAGTAGCAAATCTCAGAGATACATTTAGTCTTCATAATTTGTTATTCTTGCATTATGGAAATTTGCTTAGAACCTTCGCAAATTAGGGCAAATATTAGTTAAAAAGGACATATCGAAGATGAAAATTAGTTTATTATACTAAGCTATTTAGTATTTACATAGAATCTCCATTTTGAAGTGTAAATGTTTTGGTTCAAAACCCAAGAGAAATTTAAAACCATAAGTATTCATTCGAAGGGGTTAGACTCACACCTTCATATTATAGCTGCCTAAAATTAAGGTTACTTTTGAAGTTTTCCTAGGTAGATGCCACATTAGTCTGCAAAACTGTGAGCTCTTATATTTCCAAAATTACTTCTTAAAATGGAAGAAGCCAAGTGTATTAGAAGCATGGAGGATGTATGGATTAAGGGATAAGAGGAAACAAAATAAGATAAAAAGGAAATAGGTTATGGTGGCAAAGGAGGTGGAGATGAAATGAACAAATTTTGAATTTTTATGCATAGATGTAGAGTGACATTTACTGAGCCAGGAAAAGAAATAGAGGATAAATTAAGATATTTTAAAAATATTCATGTACCTTTTGTCATACCAATAATAGTTACTCAATAATGCTCCACAATTAAATTAAATCTATCTCTCCTCCACTCACCACGTCCTCTCTCTCTCTCCCCACTCCCTTCCTCCCTCTCCTTTGTGTCGTAGTAGCAGTGCTTCTTGGCATTCTAGAAAAGGTATAAGATTAGACAGATGCCTTCATCATTTTATTTCCAATAAATATTTCTTACGTTTAGTAACTAACACTTCACGTAGCTTAACTGAGTTGTTGGTTGCTCGCCCCTCTGATAAGAGCTTTTAAAAAACTGTAGCTCATTTGCCTGTGCCCTTTTATTTGAGTTCTTTGCTTACCTCCTCTTATCTAAGTCACTGGTACCTTCTAGTTTTCCAATCCATTTATTTCATGCTTCCACTTTGTGAGTAATAGGCAGTTGCTGCCAAAACAGATCTTTCTTACAAACTTAAAAGTTGAAAAAGCAAGAAAATAAGACTCATTTCTCTTTCTTCAAGTCCAGTTAAGAGTTTTGGTAACCTCCTTTGTACTGATTAAACAAGTACTCTGGGTTCAATGCAAGGGCAAGGCTTGGGTCCAATGTAGGTGATGGTTTCCTAATTACAGAACTAAATTGCCCCTATGAGTGTTGTTTGATAAAGAACTATGCTGTTCTGTTGCATCCCAAATTGATTCATGAGGGTTTATTCATTTGCTAATCTAAGGCATTTATCTTGCACTTTCACATACTAGTCTAATAGATGTTTGTTGAATAAAGACAATAATTCAAGCAAATGATGTAAGAACATGCACTGTTCCTTATTCTATGTGAATTATACTTTATAGTCCATTTAGGAACTGATTTATTATTTATTTTTTTAGCTTTTTTGCTCTGCAGATTTAATTTCATATTGGATATCATTTCTTAGGTAAAGCAGGGACTAAATGGGTAATAGGTTTTACAATGCCTAACCATAATGCCACATACAATTATCTTTTAATAACAGTTATAATGATGATATACTCCCGTACTACTTTTAACAGTTACAATGATGATGCATGTCTCCCTCTTCTCAAGCAGATGCAGATACTGCCTCTGGTCCTGGGCCTGCTTCATTCTGACAACCACTGTGCTTGAGGAAGGAGCCAAAGGACAAGAAGAACCCACAAGGATCATGAACTAAGATTGAAATAAGAAGAAAATACCGAAAAAATACTACAAACAAAAGTCAGATTTACCCTGCTCAACTAGCTCTGTATCAGGTTTATCTTTCTTGTCATTTTATTTGTCCTATGGTTTCCTCTCCCAAGTTGAAAGTCTTTGTGTTTGTCTTTACAGCAAATTTAGGAATTGACATTTTCTGAATTTAGAATATTTAATAATTTAAGTATTTCTGAATATTTAAATAAGTTATACATGCATATGTGTCTGTATGTGTTCACATACGTATTTATGGATATGTGTTATGTATAAATATATTTACAAGAGTATGTATATGTGTATGTACTGAATTTGCATGTATATATTTGACATTTTGTCAAATATGTATATATTGACATTTTGTGTTTTTATGTACATAAGTACGTATGTATGTGTGTATATATTTGAGTGTTTATAAGTATGTTTATATTTTGTTATATCAGAAAGACAAATTCGAGACAAGAGCTCATCTGCATAACTTTTTGATTTGAAAATGAACTTTCTAATTCATTCTGGGCTATTTATATCTGGTCTATGTCGATAAAATTTTTGTGTGCTTCAAGATAATAATTTTAGGATGAAGGGAAATTTTAAGAATTTGGGCAATTTCCAGGCTAGGTAATTAATTGTGACTTGTATGTTTTCTGGACCTTGTTGTTTCAATTGAATGAGGAGTCATTTTCCTTTATAAGCAATTTTAATTCTATCTATGGATTGCTACATACCATGTTAGAAGTGGCTCTGTCTCATCAGCCAGAAAAATGCTCCTATTCAATACAAGTTCACTAACCACTTCGCAGCTTTAATTAGTAATCAAGAAGTTCCCAGAGAGTCTTAGAGGTGAGCTACAATTACTTTTTCTTCCATGAAATTCAACTCAGTATATTCAAAATCTTAGAACAAAGCTTAGCAATAATTATGAAGCTACTGATAATAAGTTGACTTTCAATATTTTTCATACTTTTACCAGAAGTATGAAGTTTGCTTTTAAACTTCTTTTCTTTTTATCTGCATAAGGTATAATTAATTATACAAAATTTCAGCTCCCATTGTAGAGAGCTGGAAACCACATGCAATTTTTCTTAATAGGTTGGACTCTTTTCCTGGTTAGCAGCACAGAAACTTCTTGCTGGGAATCACAAAATTGTCATAATGAGTTGAACAGAATGCAAATCTGGCCTGAAATTTCTTACAATTGCTGTAATAATATATATTGTTCATCTATTCCTCAGGTTACTATTAAGAATAAAAGCATATTATTTCAGTAGGATGCCGTTATCTCTCCTGTTACACAGCCTGTCTACAGACAGGGTCTGGCTTAAATCAGAAAACGGAAATATCGTGAGACATGGAAGTAATAACGAAGTGACTCTAAATTTTCATACCTGGTTAGGAACAGACAGTTCTGAATGGAGGAAACATGGGTAAATTTTACTGCCTACTTTTATATATAGAAAATTATAGTAAATTTCTCCCAACATTTATTTTAAGATTGAAATTTCCACTTTATATTTTTAAAAGAATATTTGCAACTCTTTATCAAGAAGAGTAGAATGTAATAAAGAACTAATGTACTTCAAATTTTTTCAGCTATTTACTAAGCAATACATAGTTGAGTATTTGTCTTCTTCCCTTCCTTCCTTCCTTCCTTCCTTCCTTCCTTCCTTCCTTCCCTACCGCTTATCATCTTTCTAGTTTTCCTTACTTTGTTACAAATACAAATGCATTATGAGAAAAAAAATTGCTGACCAAATAAGAGACATATTAATCAAGAACATATATATTCATATCTTCATATATTAAATAATATAATTTTAAATATATATATATATATATATATATATATATATATATATTATAAGCCTTTTTATAGTTATAGGGACAGAAATTTTGGCCCTGAGCTTCTTAACAACCATTGGAAGAGATAATTACTCATTTATTATGATCAGTAATAAAATCAGTATGACTCTTCTGAAAAAGTATGAGAAAATTTCTTCTGCAGATCATTATAAAAGGGTCCTGTATAATATAGTGAACTGGAGTTTTCATAATATACTTATTTTAAATTCAGGAGTATGTTCTGTAGGGTTCAATGTAGACTGAAAACGTAATAGTATAGTTCAGTAAAATCAGTTCTGGGTGAGGCAAGAACAATGCATTCCTGGTGCATATGTCTCACATTTAAAATATCTAGAGGCAAGATTAGAAATTAAAAAGCCAGAGGCCAAGTTTGGTCACAGATCTGTTGCATTTGTCTTACTTTTATTACGTTAGTTTCAATGCCTAGGGACTAGTGCTTCTCAAACTAACTGCAGTGAAGCATTAGTTTTATTTACAAATGTCCTATCCTTCACAAATCAATAGTTTTGTACAATATAATTACAAATAAATTGCTAGACAAAAATAAACGAAAAAGACAAACATATGAGCCCTTGTTTTTTATTATTAGATTTAAGAGACATAAATTACTTTTAACCTGCTATAAAATTTTCTAAATGCTTCCTTTTAGTTTCTACATTTATCATAGGCCCATAAGAAACACTTTGCAAATCAGCCTGGGCCAATAAATCCGCTTGGAGTAGCACCTTTGATGAGGCCAATGACTTCCATTGTTCCACTTCTCACCATGATCCAGTGTCTTACCCTAGACCCACTTCACTCACATACACTGTAGGCTTGGCAACTGGAAGTAGCTAAATTTTGGACCAACTACCCTAGAACTATAGTCAATTTTCCAAAAACTGTTAGTACACATAATT
Organism: Eidolon dupreanum; assembly: GCA_028627145.1. NCBI lineage: Eukaryota > Metazoa > Chordata > Mammalia > Chiroptera > Pteropodidae > Eidolon > Eidolon dupreanum. The sequence goes on along the minus strand of CM053502.1, from coordinate 127,373,465 downwards.
AAGCTTTTAATGGCTAATAGAGTGGGGTCGAAGTATATTTTCTTACAAGTTACTAGCGTACAAATATTCTGTAGTATCATCTAAGGATACATCATCTGTTAAAAAAGTAGTATGCAGTTGGTGAGGACAGATAATCTTTTACTCGTCCAAGTTGCTGCACTATGTTATATTCTTGGGGGGCAGCCACTCTAACTCCGTATGCAGGTAAGCTGCCTCTGTATATGATTTCTAGTCTTGGCTCCAGCATACAGTTCCTCCAGCAAGTCATGTCATCTCTCTGAATTACCATATTCTTACCTACTAATCAGCTTTAAAAGCCTGTCACAATAATAGGCTTTATAATGAAGATCAAATGAAATAATGTATATCAATGTTCCAGAATGATGAAAATATTATTTGCACAAATTAAGTTATTTGTTTACAAACATATGTACTAATGTTCAAATAGCAAAGAATTAAAAAAAATAAGTGTAATAATCATGTATTGTGTAACTTTTGAGGTATCATTGACATACACTTTACTTTTACATATATTACAAACCTCCAATATATTGTTACTATTGCTATTTTAGGAAATTATCTTTTAGAGCAATTAAAACTTTAAACAATCTTTTATATTTACTTTTATTTTTACTATATACTGGAGTTCTTCATGTCTTTATGTAGATCCATGTTTCTGTCTGGTATCTTATTCTTACCACATGAAGAACATTTTTAGCATGTCTTGTAGTACAGTTTTTGTTGCTTTCTTTTCATCTTTGATTTTCTATAGTTTAAATATGATGAGTAAAGGGGTGTGTGTGTATTTCAATTGTTTGTTAGTTTAGTTATTTGATTTGGAGATCTCTTGACTTTTTGGATATGTGATCTGATGACTTGCATTATTTAAAATTCTCAAGAAAAATCTAACTCAGTGCCTGTTTTTGTAAAGTTTCTCCTATCTCTTCAAATATTTCCTCTGCTTTGTTCTCTCTCTTCTTCTAAAATTACAATTTCATGTATAATAGACTATTTTATGTTGTCCCTGAACTCTTAGATGTTCTGTTCTGATTTTTTTGTTTTTGTTTGCCTTTTATTCTTTTTATCTGCCTTTTTTTCAGTTTGGCTAATATCTAATAACCTATCTTCAAGTTCACAGACCCTTTTCTCAGAGATACTGAGGCTACTAATAAGCACATTGAAGGAATTTGTGATTTGTGGTAACATTTTATTTTATTTATAGCATTTTCATTTGATTATTTCCTATAGTTTCCATTTTTCTGCTGAAATTCTCCATCTGCTTATTCATATTGTTCACCCATTCCATTAGGTCTTTAAACATATTATTAATAGCAATATTAAAGTCCTTGTCTTATAATTCCAACCCTGGGTCATTCTGAGTCTGGTTTTCTCCATTGCTTTAACTCTTGACAATGGATTGATATATTAAATGACAAACATCAAGTGTAAAACAAGCGAGACTTGTAAAAGATACTTATGCCTGAAAAATGAGCATGCCTCATCTATTCCAAGACCATTAGTTTGGGGCATTGAATTAATCTAATTAGAAGTAGAGCTTCAGTGCACCAAAGACTTCAAATTCCTATAGAACTGTCTTGTGCATATAATGGAGGCTGGGGCTGAAATAGAGTGGGATTTTGTGCTTTACCTACAGTGATGGCCGAACCTCTAATCTGTACCTACATTACTGAAGGAAACTCCCTTTTGCTTTTCACCCTGCTTCCAATATTTCTGATAAGCATCTGATGGAGGTCCATGTAAAAGCATTAGTGAGTGAGTTCCAACTCCCCTTGTGTCAGGAATTACCAGGGATTTTATACTGTCATTTTAGCCCATGCTCAAACTTTAGCAATTTGTTGAAGTTTAAGCTGACTTCTTTTTAGTCATTTGTATGGCAGCCAGGTGTTCTTTTGTTCTCTGCCACATATGACACCATTGCCATGACCCATTTCTCCAGGAGAGATCTACCCACAGGTTAGCAATTTTGGAAGTTTATTTGCCCTATGAACTTAGTTTTCTGATGGGCTCAAGAAAAGTTATTTTGTAGCTTACCTGGCTTTTTCTCATTGTTAGGATTCATCCTAAGTAAAACAAGAATCCTTCAGTTCATGAGTTTTATTTCTTGGGGGAAAATTGTATATCACAGCAATGTAGTAATAATTAAAGCAGAAAATTTATTTTCTATGCTTCTAGTTAATTTTGTTAAGGAAAGTATGATTCTTATTAGTTCTTTGCTCATTATATGCTACTTCCTGTATTACTATACAATATTCTAAAAAGTCCAAAATTTTTCTAGTGGCATGGAAGAGTGAATGTCACTTGTTAAATATTTAATTTAAATATTTATTTTTTATAAACTGAAATTATCATGTCTTTTCAAATTATTAAGTATGGAGAAAACATATTTACTGAATGAGAATTTATAGTGCCAGTCAGTGCTTTAGGGATTTCTACATATTATCGAATTCCACATTCATAATAATAATGCAAAATTTTTACATAATGGGAAAAATAGTCTTAGATATATTAAGATATTTGACTTTGGTCTCTCAGTAAATAGTCAGATGAGAATCTTAACCCAGTTACGTCTAACTATAGATCTATATTTTTCTTCTACATGATGCAGTGTTTCCATGGATCCCTGTTATAACATAGGTAAATATTTATCCTTATCAATCTATATTTGCTGCTTTGTACCCTCTTCCTTGTACATTATTTTTATATTCTGTTGTCCAAAATCTTCATCTTTTCTTTTTTTGTGCAAGTTTGCCACCGTCATGTTCAAAACAAGCCAGTCATTTCCTGACCTTCCAACCTTCCCATAAAATCTTATCTGTCTTATATCTAATTAGCTCCAACCTTTTTATTATCTTAAATTACATATATTTTATCAGTTCTAAAGTAGTCATCTGTTAATGTTGCTATTAAATATAGGGGCAAAATTGTTATCAAAGACCTGTCTATCCTGAAAAAAATAATAAAAATTCAATTATTTAAAACTCAAGAATTTATAATTCTCAAATTTCCAAAGTGTCTAAATAAAATCAGGAAAACACAGCCCTTGAAGTGAAGAGAAGATGTAGTTGGCCTGTGGAAAACCAGCAGACACAGAACAGGAGCCAGAGAAACTATCATTTCATCTGATCCTTCAAGTTCACTGCATATAAAGAAAGGGAGCTTTCTCTTAGAGAAAGTCTTATTTGTGTGTGTGTGTGTGTGTGTGTGTGTGTGTGTGTGTGTGTGTGTGTGTTTAGAACACAAATAAGCAGTAGGAGGCAGAAGAAGTTGGAAAATTAGAGAAAAAAGGGAGGGGAGAGGTACCCCAGACCGAGGGTTGGCAGTACTGGTTATAACAGCAATAAGAATCAGGGCAGAGAGGTGACAGTGACTGCAAAGGCAGGCATGCATGAGCAACAGACATTTGAACATTAGAGAAAAAAAACACTATGACAGAGAAATGGAGTAAGAATATCTATGGTAAAAGGTAAAAAGAGAGTATGCTTATCTTTAGTCTATGGCTCTGATAAAGAAGAAAAGTCAGAGGCTTTGAAATTTCTAACCTAGGTTTAGAAGAGAAGTCCACCCTAGATAATATAAATATATGACTCCCAGACTTTGATGGTTAAATAAAGGCTTGCATTTAATTTTGTGACCCTCTTCTAAATTTCTAAAATATATAATTTATATAAAATCTTGAGGTTCCACTACAAAGTAATTCTAAATGTTTCAGGATATCACAAAACTAGGAAGGAGCATCAGAATTTGGATATTACTTGTGTAGGAGATGCCTATTAGAGAAGATGACAGATATGCTCAGTCTTGAAGAAACAGTCTACAAGTAAGCAAAATAAAACAGCAACAAACCATTTTCTTTTGATTATTTGGAAAAGTTTAGGCATGCTTCAAACTGCAAAATACTAGAGAAACATCAAGGCCATAAACAAACATACATATATCCCATTTTTATTTAATTAAGTTTTATTTATAATATACTATAATTACACAAAATAGACATTTCTTATATCTGGTGGTTTAGGCTCAAATTTTAAGTTTCTATCATAAAAATTCTCAATTCTTTATTTTTTTTCTTAAAAATTCTCAATTCTTTAATTTGCCTTACACTATATCATATATAGTCAGGAGTAACTAATTAAGAGTCTAATGATGCACTTTATTTTTTTCTTACTATATATTATAATTTTATTTATTTTATTTAAAATTATTGGGGTGACATTGTTAATAAAATCAAATAAGTTTCAAATGTACAATTCAACAGTATGTCGTATATATATATTACACTGTGTGTTCACCAACCAAAGTTGGATTTCCTTCCATCACCAAATATTTAACCGCTTTTACCTCTATCTACCTCCTTCCTCCCCCCAATGATGCACTTTAAATACAATATATTAGCTTTAAATTTTCCTTCTTGTTTTTCTATCTTAGTGAGAGATTCATCAATCTCAGCTGTCACATATTTAAAGCATTCCATCATTAGGAAGTAGCAAGGATGAACATCTATTATACCATAGATAAGGAGCCTACCAAAACAAGCATTTATTGAAGTCTTTTATCATTGTTTGGAAACAATTTCCCATGGGTCTCTCACATCTCTGCACATCTTATAAAAGAAGCACTGGCTGCTTTTGTTCTGAACTATTTTTAAAAAATACTTGTAAAGCACACGGCCTTGGAAGATAGAAATAGCATCTTCTTCAATAGCAAAAAGAGGCATGCTTACCATCCATTGTAAAAGATTTGCATTCCTTAAATTCAGGGTCCCTTTCTTATAATGTTAGATATTATTTGGTCTCCTCTCTGTTGCCTTATGGAAACTGGAAACCAGTGCAAAAATGTTGATACTCTTAATACTGATATTGCTCTGAATAATCAAGTATCCTTCATCTGATCCAGGAGTCTTAATGTCTTCTACTAACATCCACAAATCTGTGTCAGGCTTTCATATCAGCTTAAAAGCAAAGTCACATCTCACACCCTTCAGGGTTTTTGATAATGTTGATGATAAGAATGGTCTGCTGAGAGAGACATGGCTTTCTTTTCGGAAAAGAAAGGACGAGGGCCTCGCAGATCCATTAATGGGATCTGAGAGAAGTCTATGGGAATCAGTAACAAATTGTATAGTCAACCAGGCAACAAATGGTCCTCTACTTTTTTGCCTCTTAATGAAGAGGAATGGAGGAGGTCGCCACTAGTTAAGTAACAAGAAATAGGTAAAATACAGATATCCAAATGCTATTCTGTTGCTAATCCTTTTCTAGGTGGAAGGATCCTTGCCAATCCAGTGGCCAGCCTGTAATGCGCAGCACTAATTTTCGACAGTATATTAAGATTTGTACTGGGTAGGCAGAAGATAGCTCCTCATTTCAGATATTAGAGAGCAGCATAGGTACACTGAATGTGAAAGAGGGGACTCCATGACCATAAACCAGGTAATTACTAGAAGTTCGATTGGTTCACATGAAAAGTAGCCATGGAGCATATTGCTTGTAAAGAAATAATGCCAAGTAATAGGTCGTCTTATGGTTAAACCTCTCCTTCATTCTATCATGGCAAACTTAGACTCATTCGGAAGTGTTTTTTACAGTGATTTCTGGCTGCTATAAGGGAGTGTTAGCTCTCTTGGGGAGATTGTCCTGAGATAGAAAACCTCCTGTGGGAAACCATAGATAAGGTTTTGACTAGTATTTGAGCTCTTACTGCCCTGGATTGAGTTTAGAATTTTGATGAAGTTGACCCACTGAAGAATGAGGAAGACACCCAAAGAAATCTAGATAAATTCTTACCATCACCATGATGGTGCAAGAAAACTCCCTCAGGCTTAATGTTGAAACCATTAAGAACTAAAGAGATGTTATTCTAGATAATGGGGCAGCTAATTCCCCAAATAAAGGTAAATTCCTTAAAGAAGGTCACCACTGTGTGAGCCAAGATTTAGTCAGTCAGAGGTCACAAATCCCATTGTGGCTATAGTTTTTGAGTCCAGGGATTCCTAAGGCTGAAATAGGTGGTATCAGCCATGAGAGTTTTGCTCCCTCATACAGAGTACTGGGCGGGCCAAAAAGACTTGACATTTATTTGGTTATTCCATGAGCCATTGCCACATTATTTGAAACTGAAAGCACATATGAAGGCTTTCTCTTTCCTTGCTCCCTGATTCCTCTCGGACCCTTTACCTTGATCTATAATTTAAGAGAAACATTAGAGGCCAAGGTATAGCTATCCCCAAAAGAGATCAAAGGACATATGCACCCACCTGAGTATGTTGCATCATTTTAGGGAAAAGAAGGAGTCAGACTTTTATGGCTATGTTAAATGTGGGTGCCCATATTGCTCTCTTACCTGGATCTATAGAACACTCAGATTCAGCTAATGGCATTTAGGTAAAATTCAGTGGAAAAGGCAAGCTAACATGATCTTGTTGATGGACAACTCGGGCAAATTTAATATAATATTTTTGTAGTTTCCACATCTGATTGTATAGTAGGAATTAATGTGTGATATGTTTATATTTCATCACCCATTAAGTGCCTGAGAAGATTACCACAATTGGGAAAAGCCACATGTAGGGAAGTGCTAATGGCCCATGTAAATCACCTTCTAGCCCTCTCCTTATTTCTTCCCAGATGGTCCAACAGAAAAAGCATAAAATCCTGAGAGGAAAAAAGGAAACCACAGCCCCGATTAGACTTCAAGGCAATATGGGCAGTAAGAGATGCAATATTTTAATGTAACAGCCCTGTATGAATAGTGAAAAAGACCAAGGACTGGAAGCTTAGAATGAATTATCACTAACTACTCATTTTATTGAGTCCACTGCACAGACTAAACATTTGCTGTGCTATCTTGGACAGTGTCAATGCCTTCTCTTCTATCCCACTGGCTCCTGAGATAAAACACTAACTCACATTCATGCATCATGGCCACCAATATACATTTGTGGTAACTCCCCAAGTTACTACAGGCTATCTCCAGGGGTAGCTAAATTCCTCTGCCATTTGCCATCAGTAGGTGGGTAGTGCGAGTTCCTCTACCCTCTGTTGTACAAAGTTTTAACTATATTATGATATCCTGCTGATGACAAAGTCAGAAGCTTTTGTTAATGATGCCTTGACTATGGTGTTATCATACTTCCACCAGCCAGGGTGGATGTTAAACCTTGACAAATCAGGGCTCTGCTTGTCAAATAAATTTCTTGGGACTCTATGGGCAGATTTGCAATATTCAATTCTCTTGGCAAAGAAAAATTGCTGTCTATTCAACTCCTAGCAACAAAAAATCTTTGGGTACTGGAGATAGTATGTACCTTACTTGGACATTCTACTTATACCTTCAATTTCAGTTAATCCAAAAATTAGCATCCTTTGATTGAGGCCCTAAACAATACACTGTATTTGAAACTGTCCATTAAGCTGTGGTGTGCTCTCTACACCTGGAGCCCACATCCTGAACAGATCTGTGAGATACAAGTCTCTGTGACTAACAATTTTACTGACTAGAGACTCTGGAAAAAGAAGACATGCTTTACTTGCAGTTCCCCTTTGGGAGTTTGGACAGGTCACCTTCCTAACATGCAAGGTATACTCCTCCCAGGTACACCTCTTTTGTGAAGCAGCTATTAGCTTGCTACTGAGCTCTTGTCAAAATTGAACTCGTTACCCATAGAGGTTTTGTGACTGTCTGGCCTGCCATTTTCATTCTGGGGTGAGTCAACTCAGACTCAGTGACTAACAATGTAAGAAAGGGTTCTACAGACTCACTTATCAAATAAAAAGGGTATATTCAAGCCTTCCGTTTGCCTGGCTCCTATGGCATCTGTTTTACATGAAAAAGAAAAATGGCTCTCCCAAATTAATGCAAGGATCCAAATTCAATTCTCTGTTGAATCTGCCATTCCCCACCAGGCACCTCTCACATGATTCAATCTCTATTCCCCTTAATCTGACCAGGAAATGTACCATAAACATCAGAGTATGTCTCCAGCTTCTGCTATTCCCATGTGAAATACCTATCAACACCTCTGCCTGTCTTTTCCATTCCCATTTCTGTAGCTATTGCCTAGACATTCAATGAGGTAGACAAATGCCACCAGGATGTTGATGGGGACAAATAGGATAAGTTAGATTGATTGCCCTCATGCAGCCCCTCCAGAACAAGGACTAGAATCAATTATTCACGCTTATCTTAGAGGATAAAATCTCAGACCTTTCTTGGGTCTTACTGTAAGTCAACAAGGATTGGCTACCGAAATAGCCCAGGTGTCTCCTATAGGTCAAGGCAGTGAAGCCATGGTTATCATTAACAGCCCTGTGTTCCGTTGTATCATACAGTCATACCTAATCAATAAATATTATCAGAAATTTAAAATTACCTTTTTAATTGAAATATATTTTGTTAAAGCGATTTATAAACTTTTAATTGTTAAATAGACATTATGTATACTGTTCAGTCTCCATTTCCTCCGTCTTCTGTACATTTCCTTTAAATGTACCTTACAGATTTAGGTTTCTTAAAAGACAAATTTGACATTTTAAACATGTTAAAGTGTAAAATGAGTCATATTTCATTTAAAAATTACTCTATGACCTACAAGAATTGAATTAAATGTAGGTTTCATTAGTATGAGGCATTATATATGAATTCATAATAATAGGTTCCTGCATTGTCAAAAAAGTTTTGTCAGAGTTAAAATAAATATAGAAATCAATGTAAACATATGTTACTTTCAAGACATAGATTATTTTTGTCCCAAAACTTAGTCACGGCATACCACCATCTATTTTGGCAAGGCATATTAAGATTACATTGTAGTCTTTAATTTTCCTTTGGATGCCCTTGTTCAGTAACATGGTGGCTGTCCTGGATTAAAGCCAACTGTTTGTTCTTATCTGTCACTTCAGTTATACTGTAAGCTCCTTGAGGCCAGAACATATTTCATATTCATCCTCATGTCTGTAGTTACCATCTCAGTTCTTGCCAAGCAGTAGGCCCTCAATAAGTGGAGGCTGAATTATACTCCAAAGAAATTAGGTTATGGGAGCCTCAGAGATGTAGTTCTCCTTTCAGTTAAGTCTGTGTCTTGACTGATTTAAAGGAGGCCATTTCCTAAGACAAGGGTTCCTCTTCTGCTTTTGAAGCACCCATCCAGCAGTCCAAGATCATAGAGTGCCCTAATTTCCATCGACCCATGTACACTTAAACGATGCAGTATTCTTCCATATAGATAGCAATCTATATTACCATGTTACTCTTCCTAGATAACACTGATGAGTCCCCACAAGAATACATTTGAAAGTTTATTTTTTACCCAATAATGATGACTGTTCCCTATTGATTTAGTCATTCACTTTAATTGATCTGTCTGGCCATAAGTGAAGAGAAAGCTAAAAGTGCTAGGATTTTTAATTGTAGACTTGGAAATTTGTGAAACAAATTTATCTTTGCAGACTACCTGATCTATTCACAGACTACGGTGACAAAAAAACAAAAGCAGGTGGATACACAAATTTTCTCTCTGGTGACAAAAAGATCGAATACGGGTAAAGAGGAAATATAAGAAATTGTAAGTTTATCTCCACTGTTTTGCTTACAGAAACTAAAATCTGTTTTTAGAACTATTTTTCAATGAACTGTCTATTAAAAGTTAAAATGAAAGTGTCCATGGTACACAATTACCATGAAAGAAACTGATACTGTATGAAGAATTTATAGTAAAAATTAAGAAAAAAAATATTTAAGGATTTTTAGGTGAATCAATGACAGTTAAAATTTAAAAATATTTCCCAAGCTTTAATCTGAAGGTGAGAAAGAATAAGTAGAAAAACACCACATTCAACTATGATGGTTATAGGACTAAGCATTCCCTGAGGAAGGCACAGATTTTTATTTCATTTCATTTTCCCTTTTCTCAAATGAAGTTCTCCCTTATTACCTTCTTAAAATAAAAGGAAATGCTGGTATTTATTTTATAGAAAGACATACAGCATGAGTCAGGAGACCTGGATTCTAATTCTGTTTCTTTTAATTACTTAAGAAACTCGAGTAAGTTATTAGTGAAATGATGGAAATGGAATGTCCTCTACATCCTCTAATTAATGTCTAAATTCTGCGATTCCTTCTATTAAGAATGCCACTCATTTTATTGCATCTATTTGAATAAAAATGATTTTTGCACAGTCCTATGTTCAATCACATAATCTAAATGTTTCTTTCCTGTAGAAATTTAATTGTACGTGAGAGTTGACCTTATGAGAGTTATCACTTTGATAGCATTATTGTAAAACTTTGGTTGAAACATTATGCTAGCTTTGAAATATTTGTTTTGCTTATTTGCTCTTTGAGAATGTCTTTTTTTTTTTTTTTTGTAATAGTCCATCCACTATAGAATAAAGAGAAAACAAAGCCATCCCTAAAGTATATAATATATCATACTTACAAGTACAATTTGAGGATTATTTTGAATTCATAAAATTTGAAGCATTTTATAATATACAAACTCTTGTAAATTTGTAAATAAAAATGTAAAAATCAATAATATTGAATAATACATTCACAAATGTATATAGGAAAATACGATATATATTTATTAAGCTATGAGTATGTAATTATCCATCCACTAAATCTTTTTGCCTTCATAAGACAAAAAACACATGGCTCTTTATCTAACATTGTAATTTTAGGTGTGTGTGAGTATGTGTGTTTTCCTTCTTTCAAGGTTTTTGTTTTTAAATTTGTTCAGAATTTTATTTAGGTTGATTAGTTTACACAAAGTAGTTTACCTGTAATCCCATGGATTTTACTGACTGAAATGAATGCATCATTTAATTTTGTAAATGTATTTTATTGCTGTAAATAAGACATTTCTTAAAATTCAAATTGAAACACAGCTGTTATTTCAAATACCAGAATAATAGAACTTGTAGTCACCTTTACTTGGGTAAAGAATTTAAGCAAGTGTCCATAGGTTTTTATCCTTTCTATTTCTCCCTTCTTGCCTGATTTCCCTTCTTCAGCCCACTCTTTTCACCACACACAAGACAAAAAATGGTTTCATTCACATGGAACATTCAACTAATTGCAGCCTATTGATGAAATAATCTATATCATTTCCACAATTTTAAATTACTTTACCATTGTAAACACTTAATTTAGACCTATCCCATCCTCTAGGTGGCATATAGTTATGAGTATTTCAAGATACAACTTAATGATATTTTAAGATTATGCCATTCAAATATTGGTATGTCTTGTCTCCTCAAGTGTTATATTTAACTGTTTTGCATAGCCTAAATAATGACAGTGACATTAAATTTAGGCTGATCTTCAGTTCTAGCTCACCAAGGGTTCTTAATAAAAATTTCTGCTGTAATTTATGGCAGATTAATTATTTGCATTCTCATAGACAATTCTGAGACCATTTTAATATTACATGTGTGCAAGCACACATACTTACAAAAGCAATGATGAGACATTTATGGTATTGTTTAGAACTTGACAATTATGATTATGTGAACACATACTGTCTTGAACTCATCATTTACATGATTATGGGCAATAATTGATCAACATCAGCATTGCTTCTTGCTTTCCCTTTTGTTCAATCAAGATATATCTTTTCCAATACAGATTCACTATTGTTGGACATATTGCATATACTAAGCACTCCACTGTCATCCAAAGGGGAAAAGAATTTAGAGAAAAAAAAATTAAATGATATTTTGATTCAATTCATAACTTATCTATTAACTATCCACCTGATATGACCAGTGTGAATATTTGCAGTAATTGTTAAGTTTAAATACTTAGTTTTGAATATACTTAGTCAATAACTAAATTTTACCAAAGAAGATTTCTGAATTTAGAAAACCAACAAAAAAGTCATCACTCATAGCCCCTCCTGACTTTAGATGTGGCTCTCCACATTTACCTAAAAGCATCCTTTGTCAGTGACTTGCTCATTGCATTTCTGCCTAAATCTAAAAACAAACGAGAGAGAGAGAGAGAGAGAGAGAGAGAGAGAGAGAGAGAGAGAGAGAGAGAGAGAAAGGCTTGGATACAGTTTGGGTTGAAACAAAATTTCCAAAATTCTTGATAATTGAGGGAAGGCAAGATTTTAAGGCAATTCTTACCAAATTCTCTAGATAATTGCTCAATTTTCCCCCTTTATTTCTCATACAGGCAGAGTCTAGCTCATTTAAGGTGAGGAAGCACACATCCTTCTCCATCAACTGCGAGAGTAAGAATGACAATTTAATTCCTATTTTCTTAAAATTCTTTAAAATAACAATAATATTATTACCAGAAAATTTGTATCCACACACTACATACTCAAATGTGGCACCTTTTAAAGTTTCTAATATTTATTTCCAAATGCTCTTATCTGCATTGCTTAGAACACAAGTCCTACGATCAAGGGTTCTATAAAGTAATGCTGAAATATGCTGAAATATTCAGTAAAATATGCTAAAATTAATACCATGTCATTACTTCTTTAAAAAACTAAATCATAAATTGTGTGGGGGTAGTTCTGTTTTTAAGGTTTCAATGCAGGGGGAATCAGGAGTACAAATTTTAGCATTTAAATGGTCTCTTCCTGTTCTCACTCATTCCTTCACCTCCCTTGCTCATATTCATTCACTAAACACAACTTCCTTTTTTCTCTCAAGCTAATTAAAAAAATACTAAAACGTTAAACATGGTTTCTTAAGAAAGCACTGCTGCCCAAAGAAAACTTCTACAGAAAGACTGTGTGGAAGCTAAGATACTACACAACACTAGAAGCACCCAGATAGTGCAGCAGCTTTTTAGTACGTTTTCTGATCCTACTATATCCCTCCGTTAGCTACTAAACCTAAAGAAAAATAAGGGCTTTAGCTTATTGCAAATTAAAAGATTTCAAAGGGTGAGTTTGGTGCTACTCCATTCTCCTTTAAAAAAAAAAAAAAAAAAAAAAAGCTTCTTATCCTCAAGAGTTGCAGAAATTTTGGTAGTGTTGCTGCTGAAGGAGATCCATCACCCAGTCAGGTGCATGGTTCTCAACCTGGAACTAAGACCGATTCCGGAAGAACAGGTAAATAGGGGCGTTCCTTCTTATCAACTGAGGTGCCTCTAAATGAATACAACGAGTCTGAGCTATGTGAACGGTTGTGCTCTTTTAAAACGACAATAGCAAAAAGTTTAGTCGCAAAAGGTTTGTTTTTGTCTGTCTTTTCTCATGCTTGATCATGCCCTAAACAGCCCAGGTGCCGAGAAACACACAAAGTAACTGTACACAAGCCAGGATCACCGCGTGTCTGTGTCAATTTCCCGAGATGACTGTCGGAAAAGCTGGAGAGGCACCATCGTGTCGAGGGAATGAGGTCAGAATTCACTGGGAAGACCATTTGCTCTGCGAAGGAATACGGCGGGACAGTGTGGGTTCGGGAGCCAGGCTTTGGAAAAGGAGGGAAGGTGGGTCAGGGGCGGACTTTGTGGAGAAGGCTTTGTCAGTGCGAGACCGGTGAAGAGTGGCAGATGGGGGCGTTTGCGGGCTGGCAGAAGCGGGAAATCAGAAGGGGGAAACGTGGGGACAGAGAGGACAGAGAGGACCTTGTTTTGGGTAACAGGAGGGTCGGGGCCATCCACTGCCTCTGCTAGTGTGGGAGCTCCGGAGCTGGAAGGTGAGGCAAGATCGCGGGCTGCCCAGGAGGGAGCGGGGTTCAGGTTGCCAGCAGGTGGAGTTGAATAAAACAACCCCTCGGGGACTACGGAGCAGCACCCTCCCGAGACTACCTGCCTAGAGGTTGAGGAATCAGCCGGTGGTTTGGGGTACCCTCTAAAGCCAAAAGATGTTTTCTCAGCTCCCAGCCTTTGAGCCCGACCCCCTGAGCTTTTCAAGCTACTTACCGGTCCTGAGAGGAAAGCGCCATGCGGGCGCGCGCGAGGGCTGCGCGACGCAGGCGGCATGCAGGGCCGGGAGGCGGCGGCGGCGCTGTCCTAGGAGCGGGACTGGATCCCGAGGACACAGAGGTGGCGGTAGCGGCGGCGGGGGCGCAGGGAGCTGCAGGCGGGGAGGGCAGTGGATCCCGAGCTGCTGCGCCGCGCGCGCTCTCTGCCCATCTCCGGATCCGCTAAAGCGGCTACTGCTGCTGCCGCTGGAGGGGAGGGAGATGAGGGGGAGGGGAGGAGACACGCGGCTGGGAGGGAGGAATGGAGGGAGGGAGGGAGGAGAGAGGGAACGGAGGGTGGAAGGCGGAGAGTGGGGAAAAGGGGAGACGATCACCCAGAGTGGAGAAGAGGGAGGGAGAGAGGCGCGTAGGAGCCCATCAAAGATTTCCACCAGAAGAGCTCGCGGAGGAGAAATTCAAGATGAGGACATGGGTCTCTCCCCCTCCCCCACCTCCTTTCCCCTCTTTCTCCCTTCGCGCTCTTTCCTTGGGCCCTTCCTCCCAAAGCTTAGTCTGGGGTTACCCAGGCTCGGCAGCAAACGGGGCTTCTGCGTGCTGGAGAGGTTACTGAGCCCTAGAGTCGGCCGCGACAGCTCTCAGCGCCACTGGCTTGAGGCACCTGTGCGCGCACACACCGCCGACCACTCCATTGCGGCGGCTCCCGGGCGGGAACCTGCGGGCCCTTGCTCTCTTTCTTTCCCCTTTCTGGTCAGATTATAATCATTATTGTGCATCCGTGACATCTGTGGCATCCCGTTACTGCTGTCTGCTTCTCTGGGCGTTCTTTGGCACAAAGTGTCCGACCAGAAGACGCCAGCAGGGGAGCTCAATGCAGGCCACCATCTCCTGTCCCTTGGAGCTGCCGCCTGGACAGAGGTGGCGGTGTTTGTTTGCTTCCCGGGTAGACAGTCTAAAGAGGTAAAAAAAAAAAAAAAAAGTCCTCTGACCCGATTTCCTGGGACCATGTTCTCAGTGACCTAGGAAGGTTGTTAAGTGCGAAGAGCACAGGGCATCTGTTACCTTCTACCTTGGTTCTCCTCTTCCCTTTTCCCAACATCCTAGAAAATCAGAATATGACTTAACACGTTTAATCGAAATATCTCTCAATCTTTTTTTATTGCAGAACTTTTCGTTTTTAGCCCAGTCCTAGGTAGGGTTGGACTATATTGTGGATTTTCTTGGCTTTATTAGACAATGAATCAGTCCTGTTTGTTCGCAAACCAGACTCCCATGAATATAGATACTATATTTAGCGCCTATACACTCACAAGATAGAGTGGGTGAATCCACACTTTCATTAAATATAAAAAGCATTAGAACATTATTGACTGATTACCATGAGCCATGCTTTTGTTTCAAAATCTTCACTTGGTAGTTGAAGGTAGGCAAGAAGCAATTAGATTATTTGTGTATAAGATATGACTAGGGGAAAAAAAAGTAGTAAAACTCTCCTCAAATAACATAACATAACATGATCAAATTACTCCCTATGAGCACCCTAGAGGGAGTTTCTGATTGTGTGTGTTTGTGTGTGTGTGTGTGTGTGTGTGTGTGTGTGCGTATTTAATAGTCTTTCAATTACTTCAGTCATTTTTTAAAAGGTAAAAGGATCTTAACCTTTAGAGTAAATAAATTAGGCATTTTATTTTAACTAAGTATGTCTTACATAACAAATGTACTCATATTAAATAGGTGCACTCTTAATTGTAAATGCAGTATAGAGAAGCATTTTTAATGCAGTAAAATATATCCAAATGTTAATAAAAAGCCTCTAACTCTTTTCATACATATTTACAAGAGAAAAAAATGTTGGTGATAAAGTATTACTCGATGGTCTAGGTATTCTCAAATTGCTAGAATCTTTTCTGTGTGGTATATGTGCCAATTAAAATATTTGGTTTCACATCTACCTGATAATCTGAATGAGTGAAGCACCTACTCATTAAGGGAACATATCAAACTCCTCTATACACCTCAGCTTTAAAAGGCACTTGCTACTGTCTCCAGATGTTCAGCATCGCACTATGCAAATTCACCATATGGTATTGTTTCAAAGAAGACCATAGAGGGAAAATGGTTGGTAGGACCTATAGTTCCTTTGACTCTAAGTCTTCTCAACTGTGGCTGTATTATAGAAGTAAGCAATAAATTTTTCAAATACTAGTGGCTGCTTAGTCAGGGAGTGGTTACAAAGCATTAAATCTTGATTTTTCTCATCCCTCTCTAGGATATTCCTCCCTTCTCCTTTTTAAAGATGATTTGCCTTTGAGAATTTTTGCTGTTTTCCTCCTAGACTTGATTATGAAACTGTAATAGCAATATTTGTACACTCTCATTTTATGGTTGTAAAAAGGTAAAGAAAAAATGCTAACTAAAATGTCTTAAAGTCAAGTGAAGGGATGAACTTTAGAGCACAGAAAAACGAGTTTTAACTTCTACTCCCAACCACTTGGCCTGTAAGAGACAAGAATCAATGGGGTGATAAAAGATGGAGGAGCATTCAAGTTCTCCTGCCGAAGGAACTGGATTTCAATTTAGATTCTCAGGCTGGGTGAAAACTTTTCTGTCACCTGTACCACAGTATTCTTTTCCTTTCATATTCTTTCCCCTTCTACATCTGCACTAGTGTCCTGTGTTACTGTGTTAAGCATTACAACTGGGGAAGCCAAATAAATAAAATGAAAAGCTTCACTTTAAACATTCTTTGTATTTACTTAGTTGAAAACAAATTATCATGTTGAAATTTCTGAAAATCTGAAAGATCAAAACCCCTATCTTTAAACAAATACTGCAGAAGTACTAGAGATTAGTTAACAAAAGCATATCATTCCTCTATTTACTGAACATGTATTTAATAAACACATTTGAGGGCAGGCACTATATTAGCTCCCAGGGATATCAGTGTAGAAAATGGGTAACTGTGCTCTTGTGTCTAATGAGCCAACAATAACAGTGTTTTACCACTAAGAAAAATATGATGATGGTGGTGATGATGATGATGATGATAATGATGACGATGATAAATTTAAAGCCGAAAGAAGAAATATTTAGTAATTAAATTATAGGCATTAACAAGAGTATGAGTAAAAGGATACAGATTATTAGGCTAGGTTTATAGCCAATTCTTACATGAATTGTTAAAGAAAAGAGGAGAAAGATGGTTTAAGGAAAAAAGTAAAATTTGTTGTAGTAAAAAGAAACAATTGAAATTTTTTAGGCCAGTGAAAATTTTAATGAGCCTACACTTTTAAAAAAAATTAACACCTTCTTATATCAGTAGGGAAAATGGAGATAATAAATGCCTTTGAAGTTGTAGGTACTTCTAAAAAATATATATATAGACTGCTGAATATGTGAACAGAATCTGGAATAAAGATGATGACAAAATTCTTTCTCTTTCTCCTTCTGAAGAATATACCAAGCAACAAGGAGAATTAAATGAATAAACAAATGTAAATTCTATTTTCAGTAAAATCAGGAGATACATAATCTGTAGTTTTCAAAATGTGTTTACAATATGGCAAAACTGCTGAGATCAACCAGAAGTCGCAGAAGAGAAAGAAGAGCAGATAGTGGACCCAATGATATATAGTCTTAGAAAACATTGATAAAAATATGATTCTTGAAAGTGAGAGTTTCACTGTGAAATGCAAAGGCCCTTTCCCTTGGCTTAAGGAACTTGAATTAAGGAACTGAAACTAGACTCTAGCTGCAAAGGGAGAAAGGAAGAAGCATTGCAAATGTAAAGAGGACTCAGTTGTGGCTAATCTAATAAAACTCAAGAAAAAATATTTCCTGCAGACGAATTGCTCACCTTGATTTACAAATCATATACAACTTATTTTCAGCAATCAACGTGGGAACTGACTTGAGTAGAGCTGGCGACAAAAGCCCTCTTGGATATGTGCTGTCAGAAGTAATGGATGGCTACATAAAAATGGAAGAGTGATATTTGCAAAAAGCAGTCTAGCTCTTTATTTTTAACAGCAGAGAAGACTGAAACTTTGTAAATCCTAGATGGCTATTCCTCTCTCTTCTTCTCCCAGAAATCTAGATGATAAAAAATTAACTTGGTTAATTATGAGTAATAAAAGAAGAGCAGGTATAGTATCAATATAAAAATAATATAGAAAAAGACAGGAGCAGAAAAATGTACCAATGGTTGAAGAACACACATTATAACAATGTTGCCATGGAGAAGCTGAAAAATTTGTCCCAACATTCTGCTATGAATTTTCATAAGGGCACAATGAAGGAATTGCTTCTATGAATGAGAACTACAAGGCACAAAAACAAGAACTTGGGATGGTTTATGAAACAATAGAGTCTGATGACTGACCCAAAGCTGGCAAAACTCAGGAAAGAAATAGAAGAAAAATTAAAACCACCACGAGTAAAGAATGAATATAGAAGAATTATAAGGTAAAATACACACTGAGGTAAACACAATAAGAGAAAGAGAGCAGAAATGAGAAAGGCTAGCAAAATGAAGTGGAAATAGATAAACAGGAATAGAGAACATAAAGGATGGAAAAGATACGCAAATGTAATCTAACATATACATAATTAGAGACCCTGGAGCAGAAAAAAATGGAAAAGAATAGGTATTTAAATATACTTTTCAGTATTAAAGAAAAGCATTCTCGAAATGAAAGAAGACTTAAAATTTTATTTTTAAAGTGCATAATAATTACTAGGTAAAATTGCCCCAGAATTATCACCACCCAAAATGTATTTAAGTACAGTGACTAGAATTTAAATATAATAATCTTTTGGGCATGCAGACAAAACTATCAGTGACTTAACAAGGAAAATACTGAGATTGGCCTCAGAATCCCTCATTGCAACATTTATAGCTGAATGTAGTCAGTCATTCAATATCAGTAGAAGAAAGTCCAAAAGATACTAAAGAAAGTAGTCAGAGCTAAGAGTTTTTTTTTAATTCTAAAACAATTTTGAACATGTGAGAACTAAAGGAATATTATTCTTGTGATCCGTTCTTCAGGAAGTCACTGGAACAGAAAATGGAATTTAGCTTTCTAAGAGTTAAGTGGAACAGACGTTCCGGATCAAAGAGAGACTGTAAACATTGAATGTATACAACTGTTCATCTTAAACGTGAGGATATGAGAATTAGAGTAAAATAATAAAATATAAATCTTATAGACTGTGAAAATATAAAAATTATATAAACAAAATTTGTATGGGAAAAGCAAAAGAAGATAGGATATAAAAGCATTGATGTCTAATGGCCAGGATTTACATAAAATCATTTAAAGAAACAAATAGGTAGTCTAACATATTTAACAATGCAAAGGTAAACTATAATCAAGATAATATAAAAAAATCATGTAGTAAAAGAGAAAGACAAGACGAACAAGAAACACTAATTTTTTTACTATTATTTTAGCAAACTAACAGGTTCAGTCTATAAAATAGAGAAATGCAATTAATGTATAAATAAATAATTATAAAAGTCATGGAACAAAATGAAAATCTTTATAAATCTTAAGACACACATACAAAAATAAAAGAAAATAGATCATGAAATCAAGTTAAAAAGAAAAAACATAACACAGCGAGTATGGCAGACCCAAGAGTAAATATATCAATAAATGTAAATATGATTATCTAATTTTCTATGAAAAAAATTGAGATTTTTACATTGTTTTATGAAACAAAAAAGAATTTTATGTTTTATATCCTCAACAAGAATGCTCAGAATGTTTGAAAAAATTATAGACAAACATATACCAGGCAAATGCACATAAGAAGTAAGCAGGAATTGAAATCTTAATCAGAGACAAGATGTCATACAAATAAAAAACATGTTAAAAAAGATGAAGAGAAATATTTTATATTTATAGTAACGGGTACCTTCTTATGCATACTAAACAATTATGAATATCTATGTACCAAATAATATAGCACCAACATAACTGTATCAGAAATTATAATATATACAAGAAGATAACATGTAGCCCATTATTAGTAGGAGTCTACTACTACTAATACTTTTAATTCATGAAGAGTCCACATGTACAAACAAGTGAAGATACTGAAGATTAAATATCATATATTCCTTTCAGACCAATCTCCCTTAGGACCATCAATGGAAAATCCTAGTTAAAATATTAACAAAAAACCCTAGAAGCATATTAAAAGAACACAATGTCATCACCAAGTGTGCGGTTTTTTTAAAGAACGTAAAGATCATTCTGTACTAGAAAAGCTATTAATGTACTCCATCACTTCTTTTGTCTATAAAATGGAAATAAAATAACAGTACCCAATGTATGGGATTTTTTGCAATGATTTAAAGAGTTACTGCATACAAAATCTTTAGAAAGAGTGCCTGGAATATAGTTAACCCTTTATAAATGCTATCTGTTATGTTTATCAGCTTTCATAAGATATTAAAAAATGACTACACTATGATAGTAATATAAATCTTATTTTCATTTTCTTGAATTAAAAAGTTTTTTCAATTTGTTAATGTTGTGTTCTCATCTGATCCTCAGGGTTTTCATTTTTATTTTTCAGATCCTCTTTTATTGTTTTATTATTAAAATCCCGCTAAGCATTAAAATCAATTTGCAGATTCAGAGTGTACTCTAAATTATCCACTTAAAATAATTTTAAATTATAAATAGTAATATATGAGTGCTTTTTCTCTCTCTTTAATAGACTTTATTTTTTTAGAGCAGTTTTATGTTTACAGCGAAATTGGTACAGAGAGTTCCTGTATACCCCTATCCCCACTCTACACACAATTTTCTCCAGTGCCTACATTCAGCACCTTATTACGGTTCACTCCTGGTGTTACATATTTTTGACAAGTGCATAATGACATATGCCCACCATCAGAATAGCATACAGAATCGTTTCACTGACCTAAAAATCCTCTTAGTGCTCCACTTAGTCATTCTTCCCTCTCCCTTAACCCCTAGCCTTTGTCTTTTCCAGGATGTCAAATAGTTTGGAATCATATAGTTAGTAGCCTTTTCAGACTGGCTCCTTTTACTAGTAATAGGTGTTTAAGATCCTTCCGTTTCTTTTCATGGTTTTTCCCCTACCTTGAATTTTACTCTTTGTTTATATTTATTTCATTCTTAGATTCATTTTCATTCTAGTAGTTATCCTCAAAATTTGTACATCCATATTTTATATTTCATTATCAGATCAGACACAAAAAATGACCAGTGGCAATATCTTATTCTTGAAAGCAAGAATATGATGATCCTCTTAACTACTTAGACATTTCATGTTAATCTATCTCATTTTTTTTGTTACATCACAGGTCCATCCATGTTGTTCTGTCTTGGATTTTAGTTCTAAATGGTTACTAAATATTTTTTTCATTATTAGTTACCAAGTTTCAGTAAATTTCATGCATTTTTTCAGTTTTTATTGAAATTATACATATAACATAATTATGTATGTTCTTACATATGATAGTTATATAGTTTATATGTATTTGTATATATTATATATTTATATAATGTAACCTGTTGTATATTATATACATAATTTTATGAGCCCTGTATATCTGAATGGATTTTTTTTTGATCTTTGCTCTTGAATTATGGGAAAAGAATTTATTATAATTCTAGATTTACTATTACATTTCCTCAGAATGTTATGACATTGATCTATTGATTTCTTCTTTCCAGTATTCCTGATAGGAAGTGTAATTATTCTAATCTTCCTTTAAGCAACCTCTCTTTTCTCTCTGTTCACTTTTAGTAATTTATTTTTTTCTATTCATTCTTTTTTGAAGTGTCACTGTAAGTTTGATAAAGGTAATCTGATAATGTTTTGCAACAAATTGAACAGTTTATAAAAAGGTCTTTAAACTATAGTTATAAAACTGGTGGTTAAAATTATAAATCATTTTCCCCATGAATAACCTGCTTTTTTTTTTAACATCAATGACAGTAGTGCTCTAGAAAAAAATATTGTCACTTATAAGCATAATATTTGTGGAGGTGAAAGTTAGAGTGGCAGGTGGAGGTGATGATGACCTCACTGGAGGGACTATAACATGGTTTGAGTAGATTTACAGGGTTGGATTTCCTATATTAAGGAAACAATATACCCCTTGTACATGAAAATGAATGCTTAGCCAACTTCATTTCAGACTTGTCAGGGTTTACTATAACAATAACACAGTTACACCAACTTATAATTTACTGAACTTCTTTTATATTACTGGTGATGCACCAAACATTTACTATTATCTTGTTTGGTTCCTGTGAGTACCCAGTGAAGTTGACATTGGAGAATAATTCTTGTCTTAACACTTGACAATTTTCTTTACAGACTAACAGCTGATATTTTGAGGAGAAAAGGGTGTTGGAGGGCAAGCTGCTCTTCTCACTTCTATTCTGCCCTCTTATGCGTCTCTCTGTACATAGAGAAATAGTATTTCTGAGTAGTGAAACTAGAACTTAGTATAGGTAGGATTTAGTCTCTCCTGAGGGCTGCCTGTTTGCACATGACACATGCTCTTTTTCACTTATCCTGTATGAAAAGTGCTAAAAATTTCCAATTGCTTTGCTTGACTGGAGGAAAAGTAAAAGGGTACTAATTTTGACTTTAGAATATAATAAATATCTTCCAATTGAGATTACAAGACTAAAATCAATATTCAGAAGTCTAATTTACTCTTGAGTATAACTTTTATTTGGATCTAAACCTAAATAGTGAGTATAAGTAGATAAATTTTAAAGTTGAAAAACAAGCTCAGAGACCTTAAACCATGTTTAATGTCATTTAATTTATACACAATCATTTGATGTTTAAGAAGCTCTCTGAGCTTCTTGCCTTTTTGATAATCCTTCCACTATCATTCCCCACACCCCCAAACCAATCCTTCTGGAGAGAACATTGTGGAACTTGAACTGTGAAATATGTGGCCATATGTAATTATATTATAAAACTGGCATTTTGGGGTGTGTTGGCATAAAACTGTCATTATTGTTTTAAAATGACCAGATTATAAAAGAATTATATGAACACAGTGACTTTGTCTAGATAATGAACATATAAGTAGTTTAGTCAATTTGGGTGGCCCTTCATTACACTAGTCAGAAGAAATATACCATGTATAGACAAGATTAGTTAGTTTTCAAGAATAAACTGAATCTCATAGTGTTGCATCATATTTGCATTAAGATTATTCTGAGGCAGTTTTTCTCAGAGACTGAAGAGAGACTTAACTGGAGTTACAGCCCTCAGTCCTTCTGTGTCTCACCCTGTAGGATTCGACCGGATGTCTCCCCACTGCAGAATCTCCAGGAACAGAGCAGATGGCATCTGGACAAGGCTCAAGGCAGCAGAGATTATATAGTTTGACTCAGATTGGATTAGAAATGTTCCTTCCATTGTGATAGGAGAGGATACAATATGTGGAACAGGAGTAGGAGGATGATTTATGGAAAGATAAGGTAGTTATATCCGATTACAGACTATACTTGCTGTATTAGCAATCCATTGGTGCATAACAAATTACCCTGTATTTTAGAGGCATAAAACAACAAACATCTATTATTTTACAGTTCTGTGGGTCATTCATCCTCTGGTGCAGAATCTCTAACAAGGCTGCAATCAAAGCATGAGCTGAAGCTGCAGTCATTGAGGCTGCACTTGGGCAGAATTTTCTTCTACTCTAACTCACATGGTTATTGACAGAGCTCAGGTCCTTGCTGGTTGTTGGCTATAGACACTGGTTTCTTGTCACCTAAGCTTCTTCATAGCATTACTCAAATCACAGTAGCTATGTCCTCTGGAGTGAATGATCCATTAGACAGCAAGAGACAAAGTGGCAAGATGAAACTTACATTTTTTTGTACCCTAATCTCTGAATTGACATGCTAATACTTTATTGCATTCTGTTGCCAGAAGCAAGTCACTGTGTCCAGCCAACATCTATACAAAGGCATAAATAGTATGCAGTGAAGATCATCAATGAAGGGGGAAAGGAAGTGTTTGTGGATGTTGGAGGGAAGTGAAAAAGTTTGAAACATTACTCTATCAAAAAGAAAAGTGGAATTACCAGCAAAACCAAATCACCTGTTTGGGTTTGGGTGAATAAATGCAACTTTAGTGTCATTGAGTGATATGAGCTTACTACACTTAGAAATACCTCTGAGAAGGATTATTGGGGGTGCTTGGGATTATAACACAGGAAATACTCATGCACTAGCAGGTTTCGTTTCCTTGAGTTTAGTTTGTGCAGAGGAGTAAACCCTTTCTGCTTTTTGCTGAGTTTTCTTCAGGAAGCATGGATCAGAAAGAGAAGCTTGAAATAAAATAACTTAAAGAAAACTATTGGAATTAGACAAGGAAAACATGGTGAAACAATTAACATCCTGAAATCTTGCCAAATTTGTCAGTGGCCTCTTACTTAAGAATTTTCAGAAGGCATCTGTATATAGACCTTTTTACTGCTTCTCTAAGTACAGGAAGTAGGGTAACATCTGCAACACACACACACACACACACACACACACACACACACACACACATCTCCAGCAAAAGTTCTTCTGTTCCTTGTGTTAACAGAAACCTTCAAGTTTAAGTTCAGCTTATGTCCACTCACCTACAGGCTATTTCCCAGCTTCCCTGGGAAGCTAGATATAGCCCCATGACTACATTTTGGCTATGGAATGTGAAAGAAAGTTATATGTGCCACTTTACAAATGGTCACAAACTAAAAAGGAAATTGTTCATCCGCTTCTCTTTTCCAGTCTTGATTCAGACTGAAACACACACGTCATGGTATGTGTTTGCTGGAAGCATGAAATAAAAAACAGTAACAGGACATGGCAAAGTACCAGGATGAAATCTGTACCTTGTATGACCTCACAGAGCAGACTATTCAGATAACACCTCAACCCGAGGCTGTTACTGAGAGAGGATAATGTCTTCATTTAGCTAGAAGAACTGTACTGTTAGGTCTCATAGTTAAAGCAGTACAGACTGAATGCCATCTAATACATAATTATTATTTATTGCAATAAATACAGTTCAAAACTTAGACAAACAATTGTATTATATTTCTAGTATCATTCAAATAATGTAATCGTTTGTAGCTTATATATTTCTGCTCTTTCTTAAGTTTATGTCTTATACTCATAGATGATTTTCAATTATGAATTATTGATCACTTTCTCAAACAGTATAGGAGATACCAAGGGCTAGATTTGTTCTACCTCAGAACTTGGTGTCAATGTCAGAAAAGTGTGCTCTTTAAATTGCATGAAATTAAAATCAATTTAAAAAGTTTAAATGATTACCTTCAGAAGTAACATTCTGAAATATGATTTATGGATATATTGCTGGTGAGAATTAGGTTTCTCTGAAATCTTATTAAAGAACACTAAAATGTAACCAGTGAGTTTATGACTTAATAAATTGCTATGTGCCAACAATAGACTATGGTACTTAAAAAGAATATAAATAATTTAAGGAGAACAACAGTATGAATTTCCTTGTAAAGTAGAATGGTTTTACAGAATCATAGGCTAAGGACAAAAAAAGGTGTTATTAAGGAAATTTATAATCAGAGGGACAATAAGATGAAGGATGCTGTTTCCTCACACTCTAATTTCCTTGGAGAGATATATAGAAGAGAAAATACAATGGGAAATTGCAAAGGACACCTTGCTCCAGGAAAGGGCTTGTTTTATTTTTTTTATTCTAATATTTTATAGGATTAGTGTGAAAATGGCTTTTCAAATATTTAGTGAGGGGCGAAAAAGTAGTCAGATTAGCTACCAGTTGTTCAAGGAAAGGTGTCATCCAAAGACTTGGAACATTGTTTGTTCAAAAGAGTTGTTTATATAGCAATAGTAACATCTGCAAACCTTGTGGGTGACTGACACTTTTGCAGTTCCTTCTACTAGGATGAAGAAAAATTGTTCTATTTTATTGATCTATGTCAGATGATATCTATTTGATTCCAAAATCTAAAAATATTAGCACATGTATACATATACCCCTCAACTTTTATTCTCCAAATCCAGAATTTTCTTAATTTTTTATCCTTACATTATTAACACCTATAAATACCATTTTTTAAATTAAAATGACTATAACAAAGATTCTCTGTTCAAGAGTACTTTATTTAGATTAATGTCTTGGCTTAATTTCAATATGAAATATAGATGGGTGAAAGATAGATAGATGACAGATGATAGATAGATAGATGATAGATGATAGATAGTAGACAGCTGATAGAGATAGAGATATTTTTCCCTGCAGATTCATATTGATGCCATATTTCAGTCCTGATGTTCTTTAAAAACTAAAAAAATACTTTTACTTATGCAAACTGATTTTTTTCATTCTTCTTTGTACATGAATTTGATAGTCTCCCCCACAACACTCATACTGGATATTGAATAACTTCACTATGAATTTTTTTTTCTGGAAGAGTATTATTATTATCTGACTAACAAACCCAGATTTATACAACTTTATTTACATTGTTAATTTCTTTCTGCTTCTTTTACTGTGTTATCTTCTCCATATTTTGTATCTCTTTTTGCTTTTCTAATATTTGCCATTCTTTCTCATTTTTCACTTTTTTGTTCCTTTCTAGGTGTATTCATTTAAACATGCTTTGCTTTGTGTAGCGGAAATGGCCTACATGGGTATTTTTTATTTTCCTGATTGTCCACCTCTCTTAAACATTCTTCTTTGTTCAAAAAAAGAAAAGAAAGAAAGAAAGAAAGAAAGAAAGAAAGAAAGAAAGAAAGAAAGAAAGAAAGAAAGAAAGAAAGAAAGAAAGGAAAAAAGAATGAAAAAGAAACTTTTTTTTCAGTCTCTCAGGTCTCTGCTATTCTGCTGTCAAATTAAAGAAAATCTGTAATTGTTAAAGACCTTGATAGATATATATCATCTCTTGGTATACTCCATTAATTTGGTCAAACTGTACTGTCTTCAGCAAACAGCTGAAC
This sequence comes from Eidolon dupreanum, assembly GCA_028627145.1. NCBI lineage: Eukaryota > Metazoa > Chordata > Mammalia > Chiroptera > Pteropodidae > Eidolon > Eidolon dupreanum. The sequence goes on along the minus strand of CM053502.1, from coordinate 127,346,557 downwards.
TATTTTTTAAATTGTAGCAATTTCCTTGTTGCATTGTAGATTTTTTCTCTTTGTATTCATTTTGATATACTTCATTGTGAAAAAATAGAATGAGCTGAGTTGCATTAGTCATGTTTTATCAGATATCTCTAATTTAAATTGTTGTTAAAGATTTCTTTACCTTGGACATAGGTGGTAAAGCCAACTAAGCTCTAATTCCCATGAAGGCGAATTTACCTGAGACCAACTTGGCACAGTGCCATATTTAGATGGCTGGTGAAGGGAGAAAATTTTAGAAATAAAGAAGTAAACATAATCCTATCATGTAATCCAGCAATCACACTTCTAGGTATTTGCCCAATTGATTAAAAAATTTGTGTATACACAAAATCTTTCAAGGTGAACTGATAAACAAACTTCAGTATATCCATACAATAGATTATTATTCAATGATAAAAAGATATGAATTATCAAGCCATGAAAAAACATGGAGGAAACAAATATATGTTATACATGAAAGAAGCCATTCTGAAGTGTATAATGCCAATTAGAGGACATTCTGGGAAAGACAAAACTATAGAGACAATAAAAAGATTAGTGGTTGCCAGGGGTTTGGGAGTAGAAGGGAAGGGTTAAAGAACTGAAGTCCAGGGGATTTTTAGAATGATTAACCTATCCTATAAGATACTCTACTAATAGTGGATACATGATATTATGCATTCATCAAAATATGTAGAACTTTATAGCACAAAGAATAAACTTTAATTTACGCAAAATTTAAAAAATAACAATTTAGGTGGCCAGTGTTCTCAGAAAGAAATGTAGACCATGATGAGAGACTCTAACTGTATTAGAAATATATACAACAGCCTCATTGAAGAGGTTGTCATGAAAAGGTGCTAAGTAACTTTGGAAATGAGTTGAGCCTATAAAACTAAAGTCAAAGGAACCACACATAAGCAATGTACTAGAGTTGATGAAATTTTTCCCTAAGGGTATGAATTGACAATTCTAATACTGCTATACAGGTTTACTGGATTTGGACAATTAAGTGAATGAATCATTATTGGAGTGGAAGTTCACAGATAATCAAGGGGAAGAGGCTAACACAATCCATGCAGTAGTGGTTTAGACCTGTTGTCATCAGTAAGAACTCATGTTGAGTTTAATATAGATACAGATCACCCTATAAATACTTATAAATTGATTCTTCTTATTCATTATAGTTATGTTTCTATAAAGTTAATACAAATACTGAATAAGCAAATGCTGAACCACTGCTTTTAGGGGAAATACAGGAGTAGGTTCTTGTTAGTCTCCGGTCACGATATTTTTTTTAAGCAATCAATACATAATTGCTTTATGTGTATTTTTGTTTAAAGATATCTTAGTTTATATATATTGTGATTCTTTAGCATTTAACCCAGAGTCAACAACACTATAACTCATGCCTGAATAAATCTTATTTAATATAAGTATTTTCTTCTTGAGGCACATTACAAACTTTCTTGAACTTAGAAACACTAGAAAGTGCTTCAGCACTATACTTGGGAATTATTTTAAACAGAAAAATCACAAACATAACCTACGAAATGTGAAAAATCAGGCACTAAATACACCATAAAAAGGACACTTGTTTACTTGATGAGAGCTGAAACAAGAAGGTAGACTGTCACCTTGTTTGAACTCAACTGGGATATACATGGGAGATGATTCAAATATTTTATTGACTTGTGCATGTTTATAAATGACTGTGAAAGTGCAGTAAGTATTGATATTGGGGTTACAAATAAATATTAGCAAGTAGGAAAATTCACAAATATAAAATCCAGAAAAAATGAGTATCTGCTGTATGTGTACAAATGCAGAACAGTATGCACACATATATTTCTTTGTTCTGTCAGCTGAGACAGCCTAAAAGAAATGACACTCCTGTAGTAACAATTGCACCTAGTGCCCAAGTCGTGGTTTCTAATAGAGTTCTCCAATGACAGGAACCAGGCTTCCCTGGAGAAATGCTTGCTTCTAGGATTGGAAAGAAAATATACAAGATGAGCCCAGAGAATCTTAAAGTACCAGAAAGTAAGAAATTGGTAAAAAGAAATTTTAAAAATTAATTGATAGGGGTTTGTCAAAGGGCCATAGAAACCAACTGAAAGAGCTTCCAATGCCTAAATCTAGAAAAATTTAAACAAAAAAAATAAAGTATAAAATAAATATCTATGAATACATACTGATATAAATAAAAGTTTGGGTAACTTAATAGATGGGGAGAAGAAACAAACACCCTACGCAGAAGAATTCCAGATAATTTACATAGGTGCTCTGCCCTCAAGCAGAGTGAGCATAACTCCATATTTCTTAAGTGAAGGCTATGATTTTGACTCCGTTCCAGAGTTCAGTATGAAAAGGGAGAAAATAGAGTAACTTTACAGTGGAGAAATCTGACAATCACTACTCAGCCAAGTGATCAAATTCAACAACAGTGATAAATCATGTTGATTGCTTGTGCTCTTGATAAGATGTGACTAAAAGTGGTGCAGTACCTCTGTGACCTTCCTATCCCAAACCTATAACTCATGTCTATTCATGAGAACAACATAAGACAAATACCAATAGAAATACAAAATACCTGATTAGTACTCCTCAAAATAGTATCACTAAAAAGAAAAGACTAATAAATTGTCATAGCTAAAAAGAACCTAAGGGAACATGACAACTACATGTAATGTGGAATTATGGATAAGATCCTGGAACAGAAAAGGGATATTAAGTAAATATAAAAAAAGTGAATAAACTGTCTACGGCCATACCACCCAATCTCGTCTGATCTCAAAGCTAAGCAGAGTTGAGCCTGGTTAGGACTTGGATGGGAGAACACCTAGGAAGACCAGGTGCTGTAGGCATAAAAAAAAGTGAATAAACAATACACTTTAGTTAATAATGCTGTGTCAATACCAACTCATTAATTATAACAAATGTGTCAGACTAATGTAATGTGTTAATAATGGGAGAATCTGGGTGTGCTCTATGTTGGAAATCTGCACTATCTCTTAACTTCTTTCTGTAAATTTAAAACTGTTCTGGTGGAGATAGTTTTTAAATTTTCTCTCACCTTATAAAATCGATTTTTTGTCAACTTCTGTGTCGCTTTATCTCCTTCAAAATTTCCTTCTTTTGGTATAGGTGGAATGTGAGAAATGCTAACATTAAGGAGGGAAGTCAAAAGAAGAGAGGAAAGTTATCAGAGTGTGTAACTCTGGTAGATCTAGCTGGAAGTGATAGAAAAACATAGGCAGAAATAATTCTTCTCCCATGATGAAGTCAAGCATGGCTTCATAATTAGGTATATGATTATACAAGATACTTTCTGAATCACACCATATCTCTTTGAAATCAACACATAATTTATATCCAAAGAGTGAGATATTTATTCAACTTATCATTCTTTAGAGAATAAAGAAGGTGATGTCCTTCATGCAAAATGACAGATTTCAAATGATTTTGCAGGTTTTCTCTGGTGGAAAAAGCAAAGAAAGACCATTGTAGTGACAATTTATTGTTTAGGAAAGATACAGTGACATTGAACGAAGTGATGGTGGCAATTCTTATTTTTATTCTTAGAATCTGTTGGAAGAAATGTTGAAGATTTAATTATATAAATGGTATATGAGAAAGGAGCTTTGGGACTAATAAGAAAAAAATTCAAGAATAATTGATTTCTTGCACTATAGTTTAAACCTATTTTAACAGAGTAATAGGATTCAAAAAAATTTGACCTCTAGATAAGACTTGAAATACTTTCTACATATGTCGTGGCTGCAAAGTGGCCTGCAAAAGAGAAAAAGAATAACCTCTATACATGGGCATTACTTTCTTCAAAAGTCAGAAGCCATGCGGAAGCCATCCACCACTCACCATAAAACTGCCGGGTCAAGGGCCATGAACCTGCTGAAGACTCAAATAGATAATTGAACAGTTAAACTTTCACAATTTAATTTTAACAACTCAATATCTATATTATTTGCCAGAAGAATAGCATGAGGACTGCTTTTTCTTAATTCTTTTTTCCTTTCTGCTCTGCTTGACTGCCTCCATTACTTGATGGTCTTGAAAAATGTATCAACATTTCAAATAATTCTCTTGGAATCAGATATCAAAACAAATTTCTTAAATAATAATAATTAAACTAATTTAAGGGAAGTAAAATGTCACTAATTGCCTTTTTATTTAGTAATCTGCCTTTTTATTTTTACATTTTCTATTTTATAAATTACTTAGTGCTGTCTTTATTTTTTATATGTGATAATAGAAAAATAAAATAAGTAAGTATTGCTAAGAGAATCAATTAAAGTAGAGTTAGGAGGCTGTTAAGGAAGTGGAAACTATGTATACCTGTGTCTCAGTTCTCAGAGCTGCTATTAAGTTGCTAAAGCTGCTGCTAAACTCAGCTCAAGGCCAAGCCATAAACAACATGGAACCACAACTGCCTATGGACACATATGGACTGTACCTCTTTCTTGTAGTTTTTGCCCCCTTGTTTGCATATTGGAGCTAACCAATCCCTATTAATTTAGCCAGCAATCGTTCATGTGCACGAAAAACTACATTTTATCTTTTTTGCCTTTATAAACTCTGCTTACTATTCTTTGTTCTCTGGAGTGCAATTTGGGTTGCTTATCTGAATCTGTACCTCTCAAATTGCAATCCTTTTGCTCAGATAAATGCTTTTTATTCTTTATTATAGCCTAAATCTTTTTTTTTGGTTGATATAAGTATATATTTAAACTCTGTTTTGACTATTTAATAAGATAATTCATATTCCACCACCTGCAAATAATTCCTTAATTTATTCAATCAGTATTTTTTCCACTGGTCTCAAAAATCAAATCTTGATTGGGGAGAACTTTTAAAATTATAATGTAGATTCCAAACACATAGTTGTTTATTTTCACAAAATCTAGGTTTTTTTTTTTTCTTCTTCCAAATAACTAGTCAATGCTAATAATATAGCTATTTGAAGTATCCTCAATTCTTGGTTACATTCCTGAACAGGAATAAAAATTTTAACCTAAGTTAAAAATGTCAGGGTTGTCACAGGTATAAAATTCAATGCTGTGCTTTCTTTTGCCCATGTCACTGTTCATTAATTGCAATTATTTCAGGGTATTTTTTTTTGTGTGTGGTAAAGAATATAACATAAAATTTACCATTTTAACCATTTTTAAGTGTATAAATCAGTGGTATTAGTCACAGTCACAATGTTGCACAACCATTATCACTTTCTATTGCCAAAACTTTTTCATCAACTCAAACAAACTTTGTAATCATTAGGTAGCAGCTAACTTCTGAGTCCTTCCTCTCTGCAGCTCCCTGTCACCTCTGTTTTGTTTTCTGTTTCTACTGAGTTGCCTCTTCTAGATACTTCATATAAGTGGAATCACCCAGTATTTGTCTCTTTTTTGTAAGGCTTATTTCATTCAGCATAATGTTTTCAAGTTTCATCCTTGTTGCATCAGGTATCAGAACTTCATTCCTTTTATAGATGAGTAATATTCCATTGTATGTATGTGACACATTTAATTGCAGTTTTTGAAAACAAAATCCTTCTAGATTTGTGCAACATAGAAATTCTGTTGGAGTGAAAGTTAGTGATAAATATTAAAAATGTATTGTAAATGTTTTTATCCTCCTTTTTAAAAGCCTTTTGTGGAAATTATAGGTTGACAAGGTCCAGATTATGAAATACCATTTCTAGATTTTCACTGTTATTTGCATGTTGTTCTGTATTTCAGTTATATATGCTCTTAAAACATAAAACATAGTAACTCAGTAAGATCGAATAGAACAAAGAAAGTTATATACCTCCTCTCTAAGTTGAAGCTTTCTATGATATGACAAATATTTGTGGAGTATACATAACTCTTATACCTGACAACACTACAAAACCTTCTACTCAAGATGAATCGTAAAATTTCAAAAAGATCTATCATTCTATCTAGCACAGTGTATCAACTAAACTGAGAACTGAAAAGAATAAACTTCTAGGATTGATTGTGGGTTGTATTGTTGACAGTGTCAGTTATTTTTTTACTATTTTAAGTTTGTTACTAAGAATGTATTTTACTTCAAAATCAGCCAAGTGATTTGAAACTTGGAATATATTTCTCAAAGGCATAATGTTTGAAAAACTGGTTAGGTTCCCTATCAATTCTATTAATCAATATATATCTAAATCTAAAAATTCTAGAATTTGTGTCACCAAAACTAATGTTCAAATTTCTTTTTCCTAAAATTATTTGCAATAGTGATTTCAGAAACAACTTTCTTTCCATTTATTCCTTCCAGAACTCCTGTATTCTTGCCCCTAGCATCCATATCTTATTCTTGAAAGGAAGTGATCCTATTACCTAGAGTTGTAATAAAAACAGGATTTCAGTAGAAGATTAGAAGCAGAAATATTGAGGAAATTTGGGTATTTGATCCATCTAATTTGATAAAATTCATTAAATTCAGCAAACATTATTTATATTAATTCTATGGTACTAAAGGGATAGAAAATATAAAGAAAAAATAAGACAGTTGCTGACCTCAAGCAATTCACAGTTTAAGGAGCACAGAAGAGATTAAGATTGCTCTGATAAAAGACTTGTTCTGGAAAGCACCATATACAAGCATTAAAAAAAATTGTATGAATGGAGATATTGAGTGCATATGTTTGAAGAATCAAGGAATGTTCACAGAGAAGCAAACAGTAGAGTTGGACAGACCAGGAATGATCCAGGGATTTTTGAAAATCAGAGTTTGGAAGTTTGGCCCCCATAGGCCAAAAGACTGTTTTAGTAGTTATTTATGGAAGGCTTTGAAGTGGGGCACAGCTTTTCAGTTCCTAATCTGGAAGATGAAAATTAGAAAGGAAGAGCATCCTCTGGTTGCATGCTGTCTTGTCAATGTTTGTGACTATGACAGGCCTGTACACATGATATTTTTAAGAAATTAAAGCCAGATTGGAAATGACAGAAATTTTTGCAGATACCTGAACTTGAGTTTAGTTAAATTAAAAATTTTAAGTGAACAGAGGAATAAATATCTACTTTAACAAGGCTTTGTCCTCTTTTTTTCATTAAAAATTACATAAATAAATCATGTTCATCACCAAATAATTAAAGAATACTAACAGGAAAAACATAATTACAAATCAAAGTATTAATAAAATATGTCAATATAAAAACAGGCAGTCTTCTTACATTAAGCTATATGAATGTTCTTATAAAAGTAAGAATATAAAAAATAATTTGTTAGCTTTGAAGCTGAGGGAAAATATGAACATTACTCTATAAACTTTGAACAATTTCTGTTAGCTATATTACAAGTGAGATTTTTTAGAACTAAATTGCCAGGGATTAAAGGCAGGAAGTTTTTTGGAAAGCAAATAAAAGGCAGAGAGTAACACTACAAGTAATCCTAATTTGAAAGTTAAAAGCTAGAGGAAAAGGTTTAGGATAGGAGAGGTAGAGACTGTGTTAGTGCTGAGTAGGCTAACCTAAAAGACAACAAAATTTCAGAGTCTTAAAAAAAAAAATGTTTCTTCTTCTTCTAATAGTGCTGGGATGTTATTCAGGTTGATAGCTGACCTTTCTCTATACAGACATCCAGGGAAGACTGATGGTTACTCTGCCATCTAACAATGTAGATTCCAAGGTCACCAGAGACATGATCAGCAGCCAGAAGTGAGGGTAAAAAATGTGGAAGATTGCTCATGGGAGATTTATATGAGGCAATCTTGGAAGTGGTACACATCACTTCTCCTTAAAGATCATGCATTAAAACAATCATGTGTCCATATCCAAATGCAAGAAAGGCTCAGAACTACAGTCTAGCTGTGTCCCCAGAAGAAGCAACAACAACAACAACAACAACAACAAACAACTATATAGATATAGATATAGATATAGATATAGATATAGATATAGATGTATGTATATACATATATAGATATAGCTATAGATATTTTGCTTCCATTTGTTTGTTTGTTTAGTGAACAGCTAGCTATTTGCCACAGAGGTTATTGTACTTTGGTATTATTTACTATTTAATTATGGCCATACTAAAGAAAATCTCGATATACTAATATTATTTACTGTATATTGTAAAACATCTTCGGAGAAAAATGCACATTTAAAAATCAAAGAGGTGATTGTGGGTTGTGTTGTTGATAGTGTCAGTTGTTTATTATTTTTATAAGTTTGCTACTAAGAATGTATTTTATTTCCAAAACAGTTTCAGCCAAGTGGTTGAAGCTTGCAATATACTTCTCAAAGGCATAATGTTTGAAAAACCAGTTAGGCTCCTTATTGATTCTGTTAATCAATATATAGTTAAATATAAAAAGCCATAATCTAGAGTACACTTATTGTTAATATTTATATATTTATACTGATGCCCTTTTAGATCAATCTACCTATATCTATCATCTATGTGTTATCTCTCTCTCTCTATCACTCTCTCTCTCTCATCTATTCTCTATCTATCTATCTATCTATCTATCTATCTATCTATCTATCTATCTATCTCATCTATCTACCTACCTATCATCTATCTAATATTGCTCTCTTAAATTTGACAAAGACTTTAGTTGAAAATAAGTGAGTTGAATCTCACTTATTCAAATTGGAAATCTATTTGTTTTATGATATCAGATAACTCACAGTCTCATTGAGAGCACTGGTATTCCGGGTTTTGAAATTATGTTTGCCTCTAACTGGCTATTTAAACAATTATTTTTGTTGTATATGTAGTTACTGACCTCTATTACAAGTTTTAAAACTTTTTCAGTTTATTTTTGTATGTTTTTCAGATATGCAATTATATCTGCAATAATGATATTTATCTTTTCCTTTCTAATAGTTATATCTTTTTTTATTTCTTTGCTTATTGCGTTGACTATTTTATCAAAATAATACTAAGTAATACATGCTATTCAGAGCCTCTCCAAATAAAACAGATAATACTTTATGACACTTATAGTCATACAATTTATTTTAAGTAGATATTTGACAAAAGGAAATTATGATTGGACCTAATTATTTTGCTCTGCCTGTTTGCCTAGGAAATTATTTTTATTTTTATGGTGTATACAAGAGAGAATCAGGTTTCTTGGACTCCAACATAAAACCACCATGTAATTAGACTGACAGTTTATGTAAAAAATAACTTATTATAACAAAATTACTTCAAAGACAGATTAATAAAGAGGAGAAAATAAACTTACCAATGATTCCATTGTTCAGAATCATCTGATAACTATGTATCTATGTTCATACATATATATACACACATACATAATTTTTTAAAACTAGATCATATGATCATTTTCTATATGCTACTTGATAATAAATCAAAAGCATATTCTTGTGTCAATAAATCATGGAATTCCATTGCAAAAAAATGCTATAATTTATCTATATACTCTAGGTAAGATATAACTCCAAATAAGAGTTTATGAGGATAACTTATTTTTCTCCATCTAAGTTATCATTTTATTTTACATTTTTTAAAGACTAAAATTTTTAAATTTCATAATCTTATGGTTCAAAGAACTCTGAAAGCTGAAATTCTATGTTATTTAGAGTATTGACAAGCATGTTATTATTATTTCAGATCAACATACATCTATATTTTGTTATGTAGACTGATTAACAAATAGATATAATTTTTTAATTTTGAATTTCATTGACTTACAAATAAAAGTTTAATTAAGTAATAAAATTTGAATCCACTTAGTCTCTAGAAGAGTAATAATGCACTTACACACTCAAAAGATTAATCAGAATGAGAACAGATGTCAACAAAATTGTATTGTGATCCCCTAGCAAGAAACTTCTACAGAACTTTGTGAAAAATTTTCATTGTTTTACTAAATTTTTATGTTTTAACATCAATTAATGTTAAAACATAAAAGAGAATGTCAGTTAATAAAAGTCTACCTTGGTTTTAAGGGCATTAGACAGTATTGGAGCAAATCTTATAACTCAAAGTCTGAGTCAACTTGAGTAGTCCAGGCTGAGTATACGTGGTCATTTCAAAGAATTTTCAGCAGCAGGAGTAGAAATTTTATGTGCATTGTGTGTTTTAAATATATCAGAAACTGTGATGCATTTTGAACCCAAAGTTTCAAATGTTCCTACTTAGGGCCAATGAAAGTTTCTATATGTATTAACTTTGTCCTAAATATTCAGGGTAAACCAAATCAAACAGGATTTAAAATTTTTCATTCTGTGTAAATTTTATATTAATATAAAAGTTTAAAAGTCTTTTTAAAAAACTAAGATATTAGAAATTTTAGAAATATAAATTAGTATAATGAATAAAAATTATTCCCATTCTTACCACACAACAATGTTAACATTTTGCCTCCAGTTATTTATACGAGAACATACTAAATTTACTGTTTTATAATGTATGACTTTCAATTTAAAAACATCTTTCCATGTCATTAAATTTTTTCAAATCATAATTTTAACAAGTACAGAGTGATCTATTTTGTGCTTTTTTTCATAACTTATGTAATAATATTTTTCCTCAAAATTTTTGTGCTTATACCAACAAACAGGACAAACAAACAGAGACTCATGGGCATGGACTATAGACTGGTGGACACCAGGGTAGAGGCTGGGGGGAGGGGGAGGTAGATGGGATAAAGGGAGTCAAATAAGTGATGACAGAAAGAAATCTAACTAGGGGAGGTGAACACACAGTGTAAATATATATATGCCTTACTGTTAAAGTGTACAGATGAAACTTATTGGATTTTGTTAACCAATGTCACCATAAAAAATCAATCAATTAATTAATTAAGGGAAAAAAGAAAAAAAATGTGTGCTTATAAAGAGCAATGTGTAGATATTCCTTGCAGCCGAATCTTCATGTACATCCTGTTATTTTTATAATCTATTCCTCTAATTAGAGTTTTAAAGAAAACTATTTCATAAAAATTTTATATCAAAATTTTATTTAAAAATTCATATTACACAGAATATATTTTTGATACAATGCAATTAAATTAGAAGTTAATAACAAATAAAAAATAAAAACCCCTACATATTTGAAAATTAGAAAATTAAACATAAAGTACGTAAGTTCAAGATAAAATATAAAACCTGTAGAAGACTTTTCATCTTTCCTTCTAGGAATAAGTTTGGAAAATAGGTAAGTAAACAATAAATAATAAATAAATAAATAGTAATAACAACTTATGATGATTTCAGTTTCATGTAGTCATTTAAAAAAGCACTGACATGTATAAATATAAGTTTGGAAACCTCTGGACAGTCAGAGGCCCAATGAAGGAAGATTCATATTACAACACTAAATCTAACTTTTTAGAGAACAACGAATGTGGCTGATCTCATTGACCATGGAGGACTATAATACAGACATCTAGGCAGGAATCACATCATGTATCTCAGCTGAATGAGGCTACCGTATGATATCCCCAGGAGATGACTTGGAAATTATACATAACTTATACTTTATTGGTGGAATAAAGTATATACATTTTTATAAATACATTTTTATCTTTGTAAAATTGAAACAACTTCACTGATACTAATTTTTAAAATTATTATTACAGTGGTTATATCTAACAACCTTGGAAAAAGAGATTAGGCCTTTAGGATTCAAGTATCCCAATTCAATGAAAGGCTGTCTTGAGGTCTGCATAAACAATAATGCTAGTGTTTTCAGGACTTGAAAACTGATCAATTAAGGCAAGCATAGTTCTTATATGATCCAATTTACTTGTGGTTTCATAAATCTGTATTAATATTAATGCAGTTGTAACAGCAACTTTAATTTTTATTTTATTTTCCTATGCTTTTCTTCCAATGAGGTTGACATTTTACCTTGGTTGCAGTGATAGTTTCACATGTGTATGCATATGTTAAAATCCATTAAACTGTATAATTAAACATGTGCAGTTTTTTTGTATAACAATTATATTTCAATATAGCTGTTAATAAAATAGTAATGCTTATATAATATACATCCACCGGGTAGGAAAGGCAATCCATCGAAAACTAGTTATTTGTGTCATCATTCTCATTCATTTGTTCATTAGTTCTTTTATTAATTATTGTGCATTCTCTGTTACTGGTACTGAATTAGACACTGGAAGTACAAATATGAAGAAGGCATTGTATTTTTGGAGATACAGATGTAGTTTGTTTGTTTTTTTTTAATAATAATACAATGTGCTGTGTTTGGGTGGTGTAATGGGAGGCAGTATTCTTAGCTTTGACTCTCATTTTCCTGTATGAATTCAAAGTGTGCTCCATATCTTACCAGCCAAGTGGCCTTGGACAAGTACTTAACTTTTCTGCATCAGTTTTCTTATCTGTTAAATTAGGTTGACAATAATACTTACATTATGGGATTGTTTTGAGGAGTAAATGAAGTAACACCTGACTCTGTAATAGCAAGAGACACAGAATTATACGTTGTTAGCTATTGTTATTGCTGCTCTTATTGTTATTAAAGAATGATTGTGCTAGAAGGTCAAAGAGAAAGGAGTGACTTAAGCACAGTGGAAAGGTAAGGAAAGTAGAGAACAAAAGGAAAGTCACCCTAAGTGGGGGATAGGGGAAAATAGTGCAGAACAGTGAGCTGTGAAGTAGAAGAGTAGGTTCAGAGGACAGTGACCTTCCATATTGTAATTGATGTGAAATGATGAGAAATTCGGTCTTTATAGTGGAAGATTTTAAGTCTTTTAAGAAGTAACACAATTAGATTTAGATGCGGGGAGTGGTGGAAGGAGGAAGGTATAATAAGAGATGTGAAAAACAGATCTGAATGTGGGCAAATGGAATTAGAGAGAGTTGTAAGACTCAGTCAAATTGTCCAGTTTAGAGAACAGACTTAACTTAAAGCTAGAACACAAAAGATGTAGACCAAGGACTATGTTCACAAATTATTTAGGACATATACATGATGAGAAGGTGGGGTTTAAAGCTGACTCTCAGATTTCTAGTTTGTGCAACTGAGTAAACATGATGCTATTCGCCAAGACAGGGGATATATTGGGGATATAGTGATGCTTATTAGCATTATTTTAATATTTATTTAGCTCTCAATTTATACCAGGCTCTGCTCAAAATATTTTTATGTACTTACTTAATTATCACAACAATGCTACATGATAATATTATTTCCATTTTTCAGGTAAGGAAACTATAGGACATGGAGTAAAAGCAACTTGACCAATATCACATAGCTAGTGACCAGTAGAGTGGGATTCCAAATCTGGTTGAATTGTTGAAGAGCCTTTGCTTTTGAGTTCTATGCTATGTGGTCTAATTACTCAGGAGAGAAGCAGCTTTGAGGAGTTGGGGAATATGAAAATCAATAAAGTCTAGCTTTAGAAATATAGATTAGTATAATAAATAAATATTATTCTCAATATTACCATACAACAATGTTAACATTTCAAAATTTTGCCTCTAGATATATATATGAGAACATATGAAATTTACTGTTTTATAATGTATTATTTTCATTTAATTTAAAAACATCTTTCCATGTCATTAAATTTCTTTAGGAAAGGACTCAAAATAAAGACTGATTTTTTTTCCAGCATTCTATACATTTACAGTGCCAACACAGCACCATTTTAGTTCACTATTTTAATCACTAATCAACTTTATTGTGTCTTTATTACAAACGTCTATTACTTTCAACCAATGAACTAGTAACTCCATTAAAAATAACATGAGTTTAGTCTGGAATAACCTATTGTTTATCAATATATACTTGCTCCTAGTGGTTTGTTACCCCTTTCATTTTAAATGTTCAGATTTTCTATTATGCTGAGCTCTGTTTTATCTTCTTATGGGTGGATACTCTTTTTATATATATTTCTCAGATGTACAGCTAATTAGATGTTTATTTATTGTTGTGGATCAGGGTGATGAAAATGAAATATAATCCTAAACCTGTGTGTCAAGAAATCAGCAAGGATACTCTCAAAATTTCATATTGCCTTGTTACATACTTGTGTTAACTGGATGCTTTTACCTATATTAATAAATCCTTGAACATACTAATGTTCGAGATTGTCTCTACAATATTATTTGATCTATACCATCAAGGGCCTTGTTTACTACATATACTAAACCACAAAATGTTAGTATGTTATTTACTTAATGAATGTCTATGTATATTAAAATAAACTCAAGCTCTAGGCAAATTTATAGATGCTGTGATAATTGCATCTTTTCTGATTATGTAGCTTCTGTGAGTTTTAATTCAGTAATTACACATTTTCTACTGATGCTACACAAATCTAGAACACACACAACATGAATTCACTCCTTGAAATTAATGAATAGTTTTCTTAGATGATGTGAGAGGGCAAAAAACATATGAATATCTATTATTTTCAAATTTAAAGTAGAACAGATAAAATAAAGGTACAAGTCTGAATAGCCTTGATACCAAACCAAACTGCAAATGCATTCATTAATTAGTGCTGTACTTTGAATTTAGAAGCTCGCTATGTTGTAGTATCTTGTAGAGCCTCTGTTGGCTTTCTCTCTCATTCTCTACAGAATTTATTTCAAATCTCTCAAATCTCCTATGAAATCAAGGCCCTGCTCATTATTGGAGATGAATTTGGCTCATAAGTGTTAGAAAAAATGAGAATCCTAGATAGAAACTACCTCACTTCCTTTCTTTCCTCTAGTTAAATTTAAGAAGTGTCTTTCCTTCTAAGCCCATTCTCTAAGTAATACTTTCCTGCCTTCTCCTCCAGGAACTTGCTCCATCAGTAGCTCCTTCCCCATCTCTCTCCACTATTTCACTTCATGGTGACTCATTCCCAACACTTAAACATGTTTGAGTCTTTCTATTTATATTAGGTTCCTAGAACAACTGTAACAAAGTACCACAAATGGAATGGCTTAAACAACAGAAATGTATTGTCTTAAATGAAGGTGTCCATGGGACTATGCTCCTTTAGATATCTATAGGAAAATCCTTCCTTGCCTCTTTTGTAGCTTTGAGAGGTCTTCTGGCAATTTTGGAGTTCCTTAGCTTGCAGCTGCACAAATTCAATATTTGCCTTCCTGGTCACATGACATTTTCCCTATGTGTACATGTTTTCACGTGGTCATTTTCTTATAAAGACTTCAGTTATATTGGATTAGAGGCCCACCTTACTCCATTATGTCTTTATCTTAACTAATTATATCTGCAATCACTCTATTTCTAAATAAAGTCATATTCTAAAGTATTGGGATTGAAACTTCTAACATATTTTTTGGGGTGACACAATTCAACCCATAACACAATTTTAATAATACACAACTAAATTAAACTTTAAAATGTTTTTTGACCAGACTTATTGTTTTAGTTATCATTTTAATCTTTTTATCCCTTTATAATCAAATTTGTGAAGGTTTTGCCAAAAATTTCTGCCTTTATTTCCTCATCAATTCATTTACTCTTCAACGTGCTCTTAAAAAAATTATCTTTCCTGTGTATGTGTATATTTGTCCTAATTATGCAAAAATAAATATATACTCAACTTATGTGGCAAGTAATAAATTGACATTTGATTTGTATGACAATAAACCTATTAGGTATTGCGTATTTATTGTTTCAGATATACTGATATATATATCATCTCACTTTTTTTACACCATTTTTAAGGTAAAAGATATAATTAACTTTGAGGTTCTTAGTCAACTTTGTTCATGTGAGACGCCCCGCTGGGAAAGCTAATCTTTCTTAATTTTCTGATAAAATTAAGTTTCAAAACCCATATGAGATCTAGACTGAGAGAAGTATGATAAATTCACCAAAATAATGTCTCTCTATGTAGTTTCATGGAAGGCAGCCATGTGGCCTTTCCTTGGACTCAGTGATTTATTTTTAAAGTCTAAAATTTATACAAATATACAAATATTCATTTTATTTAGGCTACCATTACATTTACTTATATCACTGTAATAGTCTTCTAAA
Source organism: Eidolon dupreanum (assembly GCA_028627145.1). Lineage (NCBI taxonomy): Eukaryota > Metazoa > Chordata > Mammalia > Chiroptera > Pteropodidae > Eidolon > Eidolon dupreanum. Next base: position 127,330,561 of record CM053502.1, on the reverse strand, counting down.
TGTTTTTAGCTTAGTCTTACCCTTTTCAATCTATATAACAATGATTTAAATTTATATTATTAGTTGAAACCACAGTATTAGTAATCTTCTAGGCTTAACATTATATTGTTAATAAAAAAAAATTGAAAACCTCATTTTTATAGATCTGCATAATATTGTAGGAATATTATACATTTATATTATTTAAAATTACTAAATAAAAACTAGTATTTATTTTTAAAAGGAGTTCTTAAATTAGTGTCTTTTATGAGACCACTGAAATTATGTGCAAAATTTTGCATATGTATATATTCTTCTTTCTGTGTCCACAGATTTGTTTCATCAGAAACTTTCTAGCCATTGGATTTTAGCAGATAATCAAAGAGTCTATGATCATAAAGAGTTCAGAAAATAAAGTTCAAATTTAAGTTTTTGCTAGTTTTGTAGAAAAAGTATAAAAAATTTTGTTTTATAAAATATTTATTCATTATTATTACTAATTAAAACCTCTCACTGATATAATAAACAGTATAAAAAAACAAAAGATTAAAATATGCAGGATTAAAAATGCTCTAGTATTCACACTACGTATTGTTTTTTTAAATAAGTACTGGAAAATCCAATGGAAAACTGAGCTGATGACAGAAGCAGATTATTCACAAAGGAAGAATACTTACCTCTAAATGCAAAAAAAAAAAAAAAAAAAAAAAAAAACCCCTCTCAATCTGATAAATAATAAAAGAAATGTAGAATTAAAAAGTTTTAAAAATTACCTATCCCATTAGCACAGATAGAAAGTACTGGTAATATGAAGTTTGGGCAAGATTTTACATCTTGTTATTTATTCACTGTCAAATGGAAAACCAGTCAGCCTGGTTTTGTAGTTTGCCAAATGATGCCCTAGTCATCAACGTTTAAACAACAGTACTGAAAAATAATTCCATCAATTAATGTTCTCCCAGATAAAATTGGCATCCTCTTATTTCTAAAAGCCTCACATCAATCCTTCCCTATCTCTCAGGAAATTATCATTGTGAAAATAGGCAAGTAACCAACAATAACTTTCTGATTTTCTCACACAAACTGCACTTCCACTGACATCAGGACCATGTGAAACCATACCTACTTCTATTAAAGGTCAAAACTTTCTTTTAAGTCTTATTTCCTATTATTCTCATTTGCAAGGTCTTCTTTCTGCAGTTTCTATATGTTTTCTTCGTCATAATGCACTGTCAAGAGGATTATTCTCGAGAATATGTAAATATGTTCTGTATTTCCTGTCTTTGCTTTAAACTCTATTTGTATCTTTATATCTTCTACCACTTCAAATTCTCATTTTTTGGTTCAGCTTTACAACAAAACTTATTGAAAAAATTTTATTTAAAGTCTGAATATTTTTTAACTTTTTTTAGCTTTTTAAATTTAAAATATTATTTAAAATTATTTAAAAAAAAACCATTGACCCTCAAACAACATGGAGGATTAAGGGTGTCATCCCCTGCATGCAGTCAAAAATTTACATATAACTTTGAAGTCCCCCAAAACTTTACTAATAGCTTGCTGTTGGCAAGAAGCCTTAGTGAAAACAAAATCAGTTAACTTATATTTTATATGTTATATGTTATATACTATACTCTTAGAATAAGGTAAATTGGAGAAAAACATGTTATTAAGATAATCATTAGAAAGGGAAAATAATTTACAGTAATTATTGAAAAAATAGCCACATGGACCAATGCAGTTGAAACTTGTATTGTTAAAGTGTCAATGGTATTTATATTTACTATTTTATGTGAAATACACAGAGTATATAGACATTGATATTTTAAAGGACAATAAAAAAGTAATGCCTAAGTATCCACATACAAGCTTAATAATAAGACAATAATTTTAAAACAATTGGATACTTTTCTTTAATTTCCTATTTTACTTTCCCTGATTTTTTTATTAACCAATTCCTTGCTTTCTTTTCTGATTCTATAGTTTCTTTCCTTTCAAATATTAGAAAATATAACAAATACAGAAAAATTTATTATGTAAATGTACAGGTTTAATAATTATAAAGCTAGTACCCATGAACTACTACCAAAGTTCAAATAGAAAGTTTTAAGGCCCTAGAAGCCCACAAAAAATTTTACTATAATTTTAATTAATAAGATTTAATTTTTAGGCATCTTTAGTTTCCTAGTAAAATTGAGCATAATGTATGGAGAGTTTCCTTATACCTACAAATCCCCCACCTCACACAACCCTCCCCACCATCAACATACTGTATCACAGTGTCCACTTGTTGCAATTGTCAAGTTCCTGAAGGAAAACTCACAAAGGCATGAGGGCTTCCCGATGATTGGGTCTCCCCGGAGTTTTTAACTCTCAAATTTGTGCCTATTGAGCCTCTAGCGATCCATCAATTACAGTTTAGATTTTCCACTCCAGCACTACTTCTGGCAGAGATTTCTGCTTGTGCATTATTGCTTCAGTAAGTTGTGATTCTTTGTATTCACCTATCTGTCTCTCTAATTTTTAGGCGAGTAGTTTGCCCTGTGACTTTACTTCTCTAATGAAACTAAGAAGAATTGTTGATGTCTCAATTAATTCCTCTTTTTTACCTATTGTTAAAATGAAACAGCAATTTCTAAACTCCTTACATGCTAGATAAGAACATATAAAATTTTCCTAGTATAGCGTTTTATAGTTAATATTCATTTATGTTTACTCAATACTTATCTTTTTTATTTCATGGTCAGTTTTACTCCATCTTTTTATTTTCACCTGAAATCATTTTTATTCTACCTAAATTTTTCCCTTTAGTTTTTCTTCTAGTGTAGAATACTGTAGATACAGTTTCAATTTTGTCAGAAACGTTTTTATTTTGTTTTCACTTTGATGGATATTTTAGCTAGATACAGAATCAAAGTTGATCATTCTTTTTCTTCAGTGTTTTACTAAGTCATTAAAAAAAATTTTGTGTTTTCTCACATACATTGCTGCTTGACTAAAATGATCTTCCTCAAATATTCTCTACCACTGATTAGCTTTTACAAATCCTTCAAGATTTAGCTCATGTGCTATTAGGAAGTTTAGATAGAAAATATCATTAAATTCACCCAATATGCTGTGTATCAAGAACTGTTTTAGTCACTGAGGATAAAATGGGAAACAAAATTGACATGGTCCAGTGGTGGGAGACAAAAAGGAAAAAAGGAACAAATAAAAATAAAATACACATTTGATTAATGCTTCAAAGGAAATAAACCAGAACACTGAGAGAGAAATAATGATAGTGAGTGTGCAGATGGGAGATCTGTTTTGGATAGGGTGGTCAGGAAGAGGTGACATTTTAGCTTATATGTAAAAGATAAGGAGCCAGTCAGAATAGAAAAAAAAAAAAAAAAGAATGTGCTAGGGAGAGATGGAAACATCATGGATATAAACTGAGTTCTGTTGTAATTTGACAGTATGCTTCCCCTATTTGATTGTGAATTTCTGAGAGATATGGGCCATATCTTTCCCTTTTAAATCCCCGATCCCTAGCACATAGAAGGTGCCATCATTTGAATTAGTAATTTATTTTAGAGAGCCTTGTCTATATCATTTGTTATTATTTCTTGCATCTTCCCTTCCTAACTCAATGCATAGTCTGAAGAATGCTAGGGAATATTTTCTACCAGTATTTCACACACTAACCAGTTTCACATAATGTCTTGTCCCAGCATTTTATGGTATACAGAAAGAAACCCTGTTTCAGCTCTGTGATATTTTTACACCCATACTTTCAAATTACTTAGTTTCATTTGAATAAGTATGTTGCACTCCAAAGAGCATTGTCAAGATTTCTTCTGTATGCTTAGAATCTCAATTTCATTTAAAAAGATTTAAGGAAAATGGTTAATAAGAGGATAAAGTAGTTAGGAACTTTTTGGTTTGTCTACATTTTCAGCAGAAATCTATTCTTTCACTTTAGATTTGTCTCGACCCTTACAATTCTTACTTTAGTCACTACAAAGATTAAAAAATGAATAAAGGCAAGAACAACAAATTTTGTAAGCTGGAAAGCAGCAGATGGACAAGTGTTAACTGGCTTATCAGTCACAAGAAAGCCAGATTCCAAACCTGACATGAGGAAAATTCAAAAACTACACAATGTCTATAGAATAAGTCTCAAAAATTACCAGAAATGTCAAGGGCCATGTAATCAGAAGTGAAGGGGGAATCTAATCTGAGGAGGACTGGGTAAAAACTATTTAGATACAATACCATTCCTAAATCCCTTCCCCAATTTTATTTTGTTTGGAAAATTGCCTCTTCTTTGACAAAGCAGAAATCTAATAGTTTATGCTATGAATTGAATAAAATAGAGCAAATTGATAAAAACAACCACAGAGAGATGTTCCGCTGTTAGAAGAGATTAAATGATTATTTCTTTACTCATTGATGAATTCAAAGATCCCAATTCTTCTTCACTACTATGCTTCCAGGTCCTTACCTTTCAGGTAGGAGATTAGAGGTCTTTATGGGGACCCTTCCCAGTACCTGAGGACAAGCTTGAAATTCTAATATCAAAGATTCTCTTTGTATTGATGAACAAAACTGGCTTATCCTTAAGAAGCTCAAAATAGACCGAGACAACAAAAATACTTGTTTGAGAAGATATCTGCACATCCATGTTTATAGCAGCATTATTTACCACAGCTAAGACCTGAAAAGATCCTTAGTGTTTGTCGATGAATGAAAGGATAAAAAAGTTGTGGTATGTACACACACACACACACACACACACACACACACACACACACTATGAAATATTATTCAGCCATAAAAAATATGGAACTCCTACCATTTACAACATGGATGAACATTGAAGGCTTTATGCTAGGTGGAATGTCAGACAGGCAGAGAAAGACAAATACCATATGATCTCACTTATATATGGAATCAAAAAACCTCATAAAGAGATTGGACTTATGCTTATCAAAAGTGGAGGGTCGAGGAGGGGGACTGGAGAAAGGTGGTCAAAAGGTACAAACTTCCAGTTATAAGATAAATAAGTACTAAGGATATAATGTGCAGTGTAAAATCTGTAGCTAACACTGCCATATGATATGTGGAGAAGTTGTTAAGAGAATAAATCCTAAGGATTCTCATCACAAGGGGATTTTTTTTTCTTCTTTCTCTTTTTTTTATTGTATCTATAAGAGATGATGTATGTTAGCTGAACCTATTGTAGTAATTATTTCACAAAAATGTAAATCAAATCACCACGTTGTATGCCTTAAACTTATGCAGCAATATATATCAATTATTTCTCAATAAAACTGGAAAATAAAACAAGACAGATGTTAAAATGGGCTATGCCAAAGGTGATTTAATACAGGGAACTGGGAAAGAGAACTCCCATTAAGAAGATGAAATCCCAGGATAACAGATATGACCCAGATTAGATTAGAGAAGAGTAACTCAAGAGATAAGCATTTTGAAGTCAGCCCTCTACAACCTTTCCATTGCCACTGTGCCATTATTTAACTGAGGGCAGAATGCCTAAGTAGAACCTGGCCCAAATTCTGAGCTGTACTCAGCTGGATTAAATCATGTACTGATACAGTTCTTGCTCTTCTCTTCATGCCAAATTGATTAAAGACACTCGTTTGATCCCATAAGTGCTCTGCTTTAACCAATTTGTGGGGCTAAAGTTGGGCTACAATGAGCTTAGAAGCAGAAAACACAGAATTGCTCATTCCTTCTGACCGTATTTCTGTCAAACGTCCCCCAATACCTGTTTCTTACCTTCAGCCAAGCTAGATGGCTCTAGTGACATGAGCCCTATACATTTCATGACTCTTATGGCCTCACCCACTAACTCCCTTAAAAAGTGCTCTGTATATTTTCAGAGACTCCAAACTCTATCAGTGAAGTTTCTCTTGAAAGCCTTCCTCTAATAATGACAGTGTCTCTTTTTCTTACACATTTAGGTTTGTGCTTACTACTCAAATTTTCAAACCTAGGTATTAATATCCAGATGGTAAAATGTATATGGAGAAAGAGAATGCTGAACACAAAAATCATTCTAGAGGATGAGAGTGATATGATTTGGTAGAGGCACACAACTTCTATGAGACCAATAGTGTTCTACCTTTAACCTTGGTAAGTACCATGATATTCACTTATTATTCTTTAAAAATCTCCCTCTCTATATATTTTATAGATTTTTACATATAAATGTTTTAGTTCATTCAAACTGCCATAACAAAAATATAAACTAGCTGACAAACAACAAACATTTATTTTTCACAGTTCCAAAAGCTGGAAAATCCATTAAGATGACAGCAGATACAGTGTCTGGTGAAGGCTCACTTTCTGATTCACAGAGAGCTGTTTTCTCATTGTAACCTCACATGGCAAAGGTCAAAGAGCACTCTCTGGGGTCTTTTTTATCTGAGCAATATCCCCTTCATGATGGTTGCATCTTCATGACTTAATTACCTCCCAAAGCCCCTATTTCTAAATACTATCACATTGAGGGCTAGGATTTTAACATATGAGTTTGGGGGGAGGGGATACATTCAGTTCATAACAATGATGGGTTAAAAAATAAAAATTATTTTCAAAAAAAATTAATATTGGCAAATGTGGACAAAAAGGCCTTTTTGTACACCACTGGTGAAATATTAGCATAATATTGAACAAAGCCATATTCTAAAAGGGGGTAGTGAAAATAAGTAACTGAAAAATGTGGCCACCAACCATTGAGAACATACTTTTAGGTATATATCTTAGAGAAACTTCACATATATACACAAGGAGATATGCAGTAGGCTGCTGCAAATTTATTTGAAATAGTAAAGTTTGATATCCAAATATTTATCAGTAGGGGAATAAATATATAAAACATAGATATATTATTATGCAACAGGTTTAAAATGAATCAACCAGCTTACACATTGAGTTATAAAAGAAAGTTGTAGAAACATTTGCCCAGCATATCATTTATGTAGATCAACACATAATTAACTAATGTTGATGGCTTGTAGATAATATATGTGTACTACAATAATTAAAAACACTGGCAGAATACACTCTAAGTTCATGAGAGTGGTCATATGTAGAGAAGAAATAAAAAGTATGTGACCAAGAATCAGGATATAGGTGAATTCAACTTTATCTGTATAGTTTGCTTCTTTTATATTTTAAAAATATGGAGTAAGTATGCCAAGATGTTAACCTTTGTTTCATCTTCGAGGTTTACAGTTGAGGTTTGCTATAGACAGATAGATAGATAGATAGATAGATAGATAGATAGATAGATAGATAGATATTCAAAACAATCAAACAAATTAAGGAGGATTAGATTGGGGGAAGAGTTAATTTATAATGAAGCAAATGTAATTTCTGGTGAGGCTAAAGTCTGAAATTAGACAGAATGATTTGAAGTTTCTCCCAATTGTTAATTGTGATCTGTGCCATATTTCTTTACTTCTAAGATTCATTTTAGTTTGTAGGGCAAATAGGGATATAATCATATTGTGGATGTGTGTTTTTTTTTTTTTAAATTGGAGTAGAGAATATGTTCAAAGAGTTCAGTGAAGTCTAAGGACTTAAATTTCAAGATTTGTAGTTATTGTTTATTGTTCAACTAAAAAATTGATTTTAATCTCTACATAATAAAATACATGTTATGTGAGTCAGATTTATAATGATCTAGCCAATAACTACAAGGCATATAAAAGGCCATCCTTAGCAAACAATTCAAATTTATTCTTTTCTTTGCAAATGGCTCAAAGTACCTAGCATGGTTCAACATAATAGCCCTTTGTGGAAAATAATCCTTTTTTTTTCTGTGACTGTATACTTTGATGACACAATGCATCAGGACACCCACTATTGGTATCTTAAAACAATAGTCCCATCTGTGGTCCCTTTTATGCTCACACAGGCAAAGCAGTATGCAACATTCAAAAACTAGCTAACCAGCCTCAATTTCTGCAATGTGCTCACTCAGAGCTACTAAGACTTACAGATGGATATATTGCTGTGATAATGTTGGACTGTTATTCTCTTAGATGAACTGGAAAGTTGCCTTACTCATTGGAACCCAGAGAGCCATTCACTGTTATCCCAAGTCTGCACTATTAGCTCATACTCCAGAACCAGCCTATGTTTTAGCCTGGAGTGTACAATAACTGTGTTTTAGATGCAAGCTCATGCTGTCACTTGGTTGGACAAAGTATAACAATAGAACAAATACAGTCTATTATAACTCCCTGTACTCAGCAGACTATGTTTATGGCAATAACTAGTGGACTGCATTTTTAGCAACAGAAGTGATGACATAAATATAAAAATACAGAAGGTTGATTAGATTACTTACAGTTCAGGGAGCTGTTTATATTAAATCAAGAAGACAACCAATAACAGCAATACTGGACCACAAATTGCAATAGTGTATTTTATACAAAAGACTAATGTAGTTAGCATATATACCATAGTGGTGTAGATATAATTATATCATCTCACCTAAGCACATGTTATAGTGTAAACCCATATAAAGAGGCTTTACTGAATCAGTTCGAACAAAAATTCTTTCGTATGATGCACATTAATCTATTATGTCTTTTTAGTGAAATGCAGCCTTGGAACAGATGGGAATGGTGGTCACTTACTGTTTTCTTTCCTGAAATTGCAAATTCTGGAATATTGTCTAGGGATGTTTTTCTTACAAAGTAAACAAAATGGTAACCCCCTTTCAGATGAGGAAGTACAATAATTCAATCACAGTTTACTGAAACAAACAAACATACATGTGTTAAGAGATTGTACAATAAGACAAACATTATTTCAGAGCAGAGATTTTCAAACTATTCTCCTCAGAGTCTTAGAAGTCATTTATTGGTGGTTGGAGTGGGCAACTTTAACCATAGCAGGTCCAGACTAACGGGAATGATATATTGGACTCTAAACTTTCATATGAAGATAGGGCTCCATTGCTGAATAATACCAAGCTACACAAAACATATTTTAAGTATAATTAATCTAGTACCCATTGCTCTAAAAAATTACAAATAAATGCTAACACATATATTTGGAATTTGGAAAACTGAAGCAAAAGTATAAAAGAAGAAAAATGCAAAAGAATGATTATATTATTCAAAAATAAAATGTAAGGGGATAATAGTAATAGGCAGCATTTGTAGAGTATTTTTAATATGATAAATATTGGTCTAATAATGCTACACATATTTATTCATTTATTTATATCAATAATAATTCTATAATCCTAGCAATCCTATAATAATGATGGTAATCATATACTCTTGCAAATTTTACAGATAAGAATGTGAGGTATAGAAAGTTCAACTGAAATGCCAGTGAGCAGAAAGTACTATGACCAACACTAATTCTGAAATCTACCCTTAACTGTTACAACACATGTTTAAGGCAGGGAGTAGAGGGAGGGTATCCTACTGACATATACTTTAATATATCATAGAGCTAAAATAATACTCTATTGTTTCAGAAATATACCGATGACAGTGAATACGGAGAAAAGAAACAAGCGATATCTATGTGGAAATTTTATATATGAAAACGATTGAATTTCAAATTAGTAAGAAAAGTAAAATCAAGCACTAACTGTGATAGTGAGGATTTTTATTTGGAAACAAATTTTTATTTCAATATCTTCCTCATACTATATAAAATTACTAATAGATTAAGATCTAAATATTTTTAAAAGCAATAGATGAAACTGTAGAAAGACATTTTTAGAATTTAGGGGTAAAAAATCCTTTCTAAATAAGATGTAAAACTCAGAACACATAAGGTTAAGAGTGAAAGAATTCACTACACAAAACTTAAAGATATTAGTAGACATCATAAAGAAAGGTAAAGGACAAGTGCAGGGTGGAAAAAAGCATTTTTTTTTCAATTTAGATGCAACAAAGGAGCAATAACTATAATACATAGAAAGCTTTTATGATTCAATAAGAACATTGCAAAAATGAAAAAAAAATGGCAAGTGATAAATAAACATTTTACAAAAAATAAGTAAAAACAACAGATGTATATATTTTAAAAATGTATCTTTTTCAGTTCATCTAAGAGAACACCAGTAAGTTCTAAAACTCAAATCACAATGATAAAAATAATGGATAAAATTTAAAAGGTAGATATTCAGTGGTGAGAAGTTGATGGGTAAATAAAACACTCATACATTGTTGAAAGGGATGGTAAATTATTCAGATTTTTCGAGGGTGATTTGGTGGCATCTACCAGTATTTAAATTGCTTATTTCTTTTGTTCCAATAATTTTGTTTTAGGAACCGTTCTTACAGTAATACTAGGACAGGCTTATTAGATACAGGTATAAGAAAGGTTAATAACATATTTATAATACTGAAGAATCAAAACTACTTAAATATCATTCAAAGCCTCTAAAATACTCTGACACTATTAAAAGGAATGAAATAATAACATATATTCTTACATGGAAAGATCTCTAAGATGTATATTGTTGAGTAAAAAAAGAACAGTTGCAGAACAGTGTATTTAAAACCATTTTTGTAAAAATCAATACATTTTTGTTAAAAAAAGCCACTGTAGGATTGTAGTGATGTTTTTTCTGGTTTCCTATTATTTTACTTCCCTTTTTATGACCATAGAAGCAGCACAACTTAAGATTTTTCACTTTAGAGACAGACTCAGTTTAAGTTCTGTCTCTGTTACATGCCAACTGTATATCCTGGGTAAAGATGCTTGATTTCTCTAAGCTTTATTTTCCAAATGAAGAGAGGTACCTAATTCAGGATTATTGTGAAATTTAAATAAAGTAATGCATTCAAGGCACCTGATATAATGCATGTTATATAGTAATGACTCAGTTAAAAATACATACTCTTTGTATCTTCTGCTCTGTGACTCTATCACATATATCAGTTTCTTATATTGGCATGAAAATCAGAGAAAGAAGATTCTTTAATGGGTAAAATGTCTTCATAGACTAGTGAAAGTCTCTTGGTGCATTTTGACCAAAGGAATGTTAATGTTTGCCTCAGTTGTGGAAATAGAATAACCTCATCAAATTGTTGGAGGAGGTCATCAAGAAGATGTAATTACTGATTGACCTGAGAGCTGGATCCAGCAATCACAGGCTCCTCTCCTCCTCCTCTGTCCTTGAAATATACATTCTGTTTACTGTTCTCGCAGCTGAAGATATTTTTAAGGAAACCCTTGAAAGAGAGCAATGTGTTGAGATTACCTGGAAGGTATATGTGACTGAACCCCATTAAGTCCTATATATTAAGATTCTGGGGGTAGATATGGAGATCTACTTGTCTTGTGGTTGCCCAGGACAGGACTCATATGCAAATTCCCTTGCTTATTAAACTGCCAACCTACCAATCTGGAGTGATCTGCCTCTTTCTTCAGTCTCTCCTTGACCACCATGTGTGGGGATCAGTTTCAGATTTCACCCTGGGGAACGCTTGACTTGGTGAACCAACTCAAACTTAAAATAGATGAACGCTTGTCCAAATCTCTAAGGAACCAACAGGTGTCAAAATAAATAAAAATCAAAGAGGTTATTGGTCATTCCTTCAATATTTAATTCTTATGCCTTGAATAATGTCGTTTTTCTTTTTCTTGAAACCCTTTTGACTAACAGAATCTTATTCACTTTTGCAGTCCTTATGAAATATGTTCTTTTGTCTGTTATTCAAAGTAGGATAGAACTCTCTAATTTAGTATGTAATAAGCATAATTCACCTCGAGAACAATGTGAAAAATTCTGAAGTCCTTCTCTGTCTTACCATTTCATAAGGAAAAAAGTTATGAAAATAAGGAATACAAAAACACCTAAAAATTCCAGTTTAGTAAATCTTTTCAAATATATAATTTTTTAAACTAGAGAGAGAGAGAATACAGGAAAAATAAAAGATTTTTGAGTATAAAAAAGAAAATTCCTAAACAAAATTGGTAGCTTCTATTATTTTGTATAAATTATCAACACCTTCACCAGCATTGTCAATGTCAAATATATATATTTAAATATGCATGTTTCATATATTTACATGTATATATAAATATTTAAATTTTTATTTCTATTTTATTAATAGAAATTATATTAATCTGTTATTGATTAAGTACACTGCAATAGTCTAGGACTAAAAATTATCTTGGTCAAATGAAATTTCAAAATAAGCATTTAAGCAGCTACTCTGTAAGGCCATTTGTTAAAGACAAAGATAACATTTATCAAGCACTTAATCTGTGCTAGGCACTGGACAAGTCACTTTAAGTTATTATTTTTAATTTTTTTCATAATAACCTTAAAAATAATGTACTTTTAGCTTCACTTACAGAGAGAAAATCTAAATCTCTAAAAGAGTAATTATCTGGTCCATGTTTAACACATAGTAAGGCAACACTGCAGTATGCATCTGGCTGCATCCATGCCCACTACTCATTCTGTCATATCATTCAAGACCCAGAGAATGACATTCCCCTGGGAATTGCACAAATTGCAAATAATAAAACAATTTTAACCTAAAAACTTTTATTCCAAACAGAATAGAGATATGGATAATACAAAATTACCGATCTTGATTGAACCCGTGAAGTGACTTGTACTACTCCCTCTAACTCAAACCTACTTATTAGTTAGCACTATGCCACCCTCTATGTCATGACTTATTACTTCATCACATATGTAGATCAAACAAATGCCTAATGAAGAAAAATGCTGATTGTCCCTGAGATAACACCACCACTACGAGAACATAGATACAACCAATTTGCTGAGCTTTTTGACCAAAACCAGTCCTCTGAGACTGTACTCTGAGCACATACATATGTACGGATTCTATAGTTTTGTGAGTTTGAAACAAGGAGCAGTCATAATGGTTAAAGGTTATCTACACTCTTTAAAAGGAAGATATGGAGAACAATATGTTGCTTACCATGTATTCTTTAAATCTACAAATAGTTAAAGAATTTAATGCTTCCTACCTACATTTTGACTCCAAAAATAAGGTTTATAGAGTTCAATATGACCAAGTATTTTCATTAAAAAAAAAATGAATAAACTAGAGAGGCCTATAATCTTGCATTTTATGTAGGTACAAAAGGAATTACAGAGAACAGTTAAACTCACAATGAGAACTAAATAACTTCATGTGGTTATTGATGACAAACCTTAAATATTTCTTGATTAGATGAATTAGTTATATATACTCAGGAGTATAGATAAGATGCCCTTTGTATAGAAAGTTACTGTAGAATATGATTATACTCTAATGGAAACAAACATTCTATGAATAACTCTATAAATTTTAGATCATAAGAGAATGTATTTGGAATTAAGTAGGAATCTGATAAACATTTGGTAAATATAAAAATATATGGAGGCAATCTGGTTATTCATCAATGGATGAATGGATAAAGAAGAGGAGGTGCATGTATACAATGGAATATTATTCAACAATAAACAGGAATGAAATCTTGCTATCTGCAGCAACACAGACGGACCTAGAAGGTATTGGGCTGAGTGGCATAACTCAGACAGAGAAAGACAAATTCCATATGATTTCACTTATATGTGTAATCTAAAAAACAAAATAAAAAAACAAAACAAAACAGAAATAGACTCAGAGATACAGAGAATATTTGATGGTTGCAAAATGAGAAGGGGACTCAGGGTGGGGTGTGGTGGTGGATAAAAAAAAGTAAGGAATTAAGAAGTAAAAATTGGTAGTTACAAAATAGTCATGGGGATGTAAAGTATAGCATAAGGAATATAGCCAATAATATTGTAATAACTATGTATGGTGTCAGATGAGTAATAGATTTATTGGGGTAATCTCTTTGTAAGTTATATAAATGTCTAATCACTATGTTGTACACTTGAAAATAAGTAATGTTGTATGTCAACTGTAATTAAATTTTTTTTTTAATTTTTAAAACAATTAAAAATTTTTTATTTATTCTTTTTCACATTATTTTTTAACTGAAACTTGTTGGCCTGTCATGACATTATGTTCGATGAGTGTTTAAAATTTTTTCCTGGGCTGGAAAAAAAAATGCTGCTGGGATTGAATGACTCACAGTTATTCTTCACTATATATTCTTTGATTCCTTATTAAATTTTATCAACATTCAAAAAAGGCAAAGTTGAGTTCTTATAAATTGAGAATTCTACAACTTTACAAGTAATCTTCAACAAAATGCACAAAATATATTCATTTATATTAACCGAAAATTTTATCTTTCTGCCTCTAATGAAGTACAAAGTACTTAAGAAAACTGTAGAGTTATAGGCAATTTATTAGATACAGTCAACATGAGAGCAAATCTTGAATTTCAGGAGCAACTGATTTATCAAGCCAAAGTTATACAACTTAGTTATAATACATTAATTAAATCCATGGGATAGTGGTTCTTTATGCCTGAGCAGATGCTGCCTCAGTGTTTTTATTAAAAATAACCTACATGAAGTCAGTAAGCTCTGTGGGATAACTTTTGTGAAGTACTCATAAAGTGTCTGGCCCAATTAATTTAAATTTTTTAATTCTTTTTCTTATTCCCTTCAGTTAAATTTAGAGACTCCAAAATGAAGAGAATCTCATTCTGAGTTTTGTCTATTATTATAGACTTAACACAACATAAATCTATGGGCTATATATCTTATTAAATATATGTCTGAGCTCAAAAAATCCATTCTCGACCTCTAGCTAGAGATAAATATAGTAAAAAAAATTAAATAAATTTATTTTCTAAAATTCTTTTTACATATGAACTGTAAGGCAGTCTTAACATTCATTTGATTGGTCATTTATTACAACAAAAGATTATATCAGAAAAATTGGAAATAAAGAGAATAAAAGCTAAATTATTCATATTGTAGGTGTTGTCTTAGTGGGTAGTCATCCATGAACATGATTTTGAAGTATAGAAATAATGTATTCTATGCAAAGCATTATCTTTTATTGCTAGGGAAGTGAGGATAATCTAATCTGCTTGATGATTGAAGTTTTGTCTACAGAGCTCCAAATAATAGGTTAAAAACAGAAGGCATTCATGCCGTTATTTCTTAAGATGTAGATTTTAATATTGTAGAAAGCAGCAATTTGGATATTTGACAAAATTTTAAAAATTCTGAAGTTAAAATTGGAAACAACTTTAGATATTTTCCATTCTAATAGATCACTTCGAAACCTACATAGCCTAACCAAAATTTTTAAAATCCTATTATTAGATAGTGATAGAATTTTAGCTACAACTCATTGACTTATTGTTTGTTGTTTTTAAATGTTAATTTATTTGCTTCACTATTTCAAACTCACTTTTTATTTTCATCTGTATTTGTACTATCATATAGATCCCACCTATAAGAAATATGTTAAAATTCTTTGAAGAAAAGTCATTGATTTTAATGAGATATGCTTTCGACAAACATTAGTAGATATTTAATGTCTAGTGTTTTTTTTTTTAATTTCTTGTTTATTTTAATTCTAAATGTGTTGAGTGCAAGGGACATTATATAAAGTAGAAATATTTTTATTTCTCCCAACATAATGAATTTCTCAGTCATGAGGACATAAAAAAATATCATTTTTTCCAAATTGTTCTTTTCCCCTAAACTTCATAGTTAAAATAGAATTGTGCTTACTACTTTATGTTTCTCTTAATGAGCCAGTGAGAAATTTATGGCTAATTTTTGTCAGTTCCCTTGCAATGGGAATGGAAGGACCAATGTTACTCTCTTTGATGTTTTCAATACTAAATAATATATATATTTTTTCATTTTAGGCCTGAGTGCAACTCAGGAATCCAAGAAGTAAAAACCATATTACTCAACTATGATACTGCAGCACTCGGGCCAATGAGAGGAAGACCTGTAGGTGGAGAATGGGGTTATTAGCATTATATACCTGAAATATAGACTCCTCTCATTAACTTTCCATAATTATCTTAATAAATAGAGATGGAACATGAAGGAGCAGAACATGCTTGCTTAAGAACAGCAAAGTCACAGGGAGACAAACCTGTGGTTCTCCAATTTCAATTCAGTGATTCTTCTTTTAATTGGAATGAGTGGAAACCTTCCTCAGGAGCTATAGGCAAGGAGGGCATTCACTCTGGTGCTCAGCAGGCCAATGCTCAACCACAAATGAGCTGAGATGGGAAGACAGGAATAAGAGCAGAAGATTTCTGCATCACATTTCAGGTCCATGATCTGGTTCTCAGCCTTTTAATTTATTTTTTGATATTCACTTGGGTTAGAGTGGATAAAAGTTCCACTGATTAAAATTTTCTTTCTTGCCTTCTTTCTTTTTTCCCCATTTTTCTTTCATTTCTTCCTTTTTTCCTTCCTTCTTGCTTTTTTATGTATTATTTATTATATGTGTAACAAAATTTACCATATTAACCATTTTTAACTGTCTAGTTCTATAACTTTTAGTACATTCAAATGGTGGCACAATCATTACCACCACCCATCTCCAGAACTTTTTCACATTCCTCACTTGGAATTCTGTACCATTTAAACACTAGCTCCTTATTCTCTTCTTCTCCCAGCTCCTGGCAACAACCATTCTACTTGATCCCTATTTTGAACAACATGTAATGTCATCAAATTTCTTAATTTTTAAGTTTTGGCTATCTAGTTGGTGGTATCATTTTATTGTTATCCTGTGTTCTATTTGTTTATGTGATTGAGCAACATTTCATAAGTGCACTGGCAATGTTTTCATTTTTTGTGAAATACTTTTAAAAATATGTATCAGTTTTATTGAGATACAATTTATGTACAATACAATTTGCCTATTCAAAGTGTACAATTCAATGGTTATGAGTATATTCAGTTTTGCAACCAATTATTACAATCAATTGTAGAACATTTTGACTACCTTAAAATAAATTTATTAGTAACAATTTCACAGTTTCTCCCACTCCCCCAGCCTTATGCGACAATGAATCTAAACGCTATAATCTCTACAGAGTTTTCTATTCTGGATATTTCATACAAATTTAACATAAAATATGTGATTTTATGTAGTGAGTTTCTTTCATTTAGCATAACGTTTTCAAGGTCTATCCATGCAATAGTATATATCAGTATACCGTTTCTATTATTTTGCAGAATAGCACTCCATTGTATGGCAATACCACTTTTTGTTTATCCATTGTCAACACCTGTTATTATCTGTCTTTTAAATTATATCAATTTATATCTCACTGTGCTTTTGATTTGAGATATCTTCATTGCTAATGATTTTGAATTTTGAATAAAAGTATTTTATTTGGTAGGTGATAGTGAGTAAAAAGTAAGGGAGGAGAAAATCAGAGAGACAGGAAGAAACCTAATGAATACATTATCAGGCAAATAAACGCTGTGTACAACTGGACTTGCATTAATATGTAATCAATATTTTTTTATATTTTGACTCATTAGACATTGACATCATCATCATCATCATCATCATTGTCGTATGTATATAGACTTTTTATAGAAATATGTCTACATGATTAATAATTTTTGCTTGTTTTTCATGTTTAACCATCTCTGTCTTCTTTCTGGGATCATTTTCTTTCTTTCTGAACGGCAATCTTTAAAATTTCCTCTATCGAAATAACTTGTCAATAAGCACCCAATATTTATTCATCTAAAAAGTCTTTATTTTTTTCATCGTTGTCCTTGAAAGATATTTTTACCAAACACATAATTTTAGGTAGACAGTTATTTCTCACAGTAGTTTAAAAATATTTTACTATTTTCTGCCTTCCATTGTTGCTTCTGATGAGTCTGTTATAAACATAATTGACTATTTTATGGGTGATCTATCTTTTCTTCACTGCTATTTTTATGATCATTTCTACCTTTTCCTCCCCTCCACTCTCTTTGTCACTTAAAAAAAAGAATAATACTATGAATAACATTACTATAATTAATAAACATCTGCTATGTACCAGGCACTAAATTAGTATATGTACTTCTTTTATATCATTAATTTTCACAACATCCTATGAATTACTCTTAATAAGGCCACTTTACAAATGAGGAAATGAGACATGAAGTGTTAAATTCTCAAGGCCATGCAGCCAGAAAATGGTAGAACAAGCATGGGATCTGAGTCTGTTTGATTCCGTAAGCTACACTCAGCAGATTTGCTCTCTTGAGATGAAGATTTACCCATGTCCTCTCAATACTCTCTTTGAACCTTACCTGAACTTAAAATTGGATAAGCATTTCTAATGTTTATTTATGTGTGATTCAACTAATATCTCCCGCTAAGATAAAATAAGAATCACTTTAAAAGTCACACTCTTATAAACAGACTCAGAAGGAGATTGTCAGGCAATTATGTCATGAAAATTTTACCACTAGGATTTTACAACTGTTTTAGCAATTTTTTTATCTAGGAAGTGGAAAATTTATTTCTAAAAGCTATTGTTATGTATTTGCAAAGTTCCCTATATTTATAAGACTATATTTTTGTTCTTTCAAGAGACTCAAAAGATTATTTTTATTTTTAAATTTTTATTTTGGCATGATCTGGCTTTACATATTTAATTAATTACCATAATGTTTTGTGGTAGTGTTAAAAATTATATGTGACTTTAATATTTAATTTTGTTCATTTTATTTTTAAGTAATTTTCAGAAATTTATTATATTTATATCTAATAGACATATTATAGCTCTTAACTTTTAAGAGAGCAATAGATTAAATTAATAAGACAGTGGTGATCAATAATTATGTGTTTATATTATTATTTCTGACTTTTGCTGCATAGAACATTTTTTTAAAAATAGAAACTTATTTGATTAATTGGAAAAAAGCAAAGCATAAAAGAAATGCAATAAGCTTTATTTGTTACACATATGTGTGATTTATACTCTATCTAATAAAAACAAAGAACATATTCAACTTAGCACAGTAAATTTAAAGTTAGAACATGAGTCACCTTAAAATATGATTAACCAAATACTAGTTATTCTATTTGTTTGAAGTTTTTTAGCTACTAACTTTCAACACAACTCCTATATTTGGACTATATCTAAACTCCAAACATACTTACTACATAATTACATATCTAAGCCTATCTCCTTATCCTTCAAATTTTGAAATTCAACCTCAGTTCAACCAAGTCATATATTCTAGGAGCTTTGAACTGATATAATTAACTTTCTGGAGAAATCTATTATTGGTATCACTAAAATTTCATAGGTTGCATTTAATTAAATTTTTAGGGTAGTCACAATCTCATATCTGGTTATCTATTCTATTTAAAATGTGTATAACAACTGGGCATTTATCATTATGAGTTCTTTTTATCCCAAACACCAACATGATGAAAATTCTCATAGAAATGTCTCCTAGATTCTGTCTCTATTACTTACACACACTGACTTTCTTAGTAAATTCCTGCATTATCTCTTAACTGAACTATTGCCACGGCTTCTTAATTAGTCTTCCTGCAAAAGTCTTTCCATTGCAACCCATCTACAATGCAGAATCCTAAAAATATCTCCATAATAATTCTATATATAAAGATTTAATAGCTTCCTGTTGCCTCTTTGTTAAGCTTTAAACATGTTGCCTTCAAAAGCTCACCTCAACATATCTCCTCATGGAACTCTAGATCTTTTTAAATATTCCTTCAAAGTATTCAGCCGTGAAAACAAATTAAACCGTTCTCATCTCTTGGATATATCAAGACTCTAACAATAGCTTGTCTTTTAACATTATGTCTATTTTGAGATTTTTTCTCATCATTTTCTTTACTTGACTAATTTTTACATATCTTTAAGAGCTAGCTCAAAATTGGCTTTCTTGGTGATATCTTAGTGACACCCCCCAGATAGTCTGCCATACTCTCCTCTATGTTTCCAAAGCATTTGGTACAAAGATTTATAAAAAATGTGTCATGTTTTGTTAAAAGTATAAACATATATCTATCTCTTCCACAAGGTTGTGAATTATTTGAGACAGGAACGATAGCATATTTATCTTTGTATCCTTCGTATGAATAGTTTTATAAATAAATTAAATTGTGAAGAATGATCAGAGTTCCTTTGTACTAGTTTTTGTTAGATAAAAGTAGTCAGTACAGTGATATTTTATGTCCTATGGTGACTGGCTTCAGATACATCTTCATCATTAAAACTCTGTTATTTAGAAACATGCCAAAGATATAGACTGGCTTAGGCATGTTTTCTACAGTATGAATTCATGGTATACTGATCTTTTCTTATGATTACACATTCTAACTTTATTGACTTTAAAAAAGTTTTTGTCTGTTTTCTCTTCTAGAGTATAAACTCTGTCATAGATATGTCTATCTAGTTCATTAGTGTATCTTTAGGACTGTGCACAGTGCCTGATGATCATTGTCATGGAATTAATTTGTCAATTAGTTAATGAATTAATAGACACTAAAACTCAGAGTCTTAACTGTGGGTTCCTTTTTCAACTCAATTGTTTCCTAATTGTTATGTTGCCACTTCCAGTTTCTCCAAAATCCCATTACTTCATGTGTAAAATGAGTCAAAAATACCTATATAAATGTCTGGAATAAATAGAGGACAGAAGATTTGTAAACAACTAAAGAACTGAAAAAGATGAACAAATATGCAGTATTTTTAGTTTTACAAAGAACAACAATGCAATATAGGAGGCTTCAGCACTAATTAGGTTAGTGCTTTTTTGTATAATTGTAAATCATTCTTCTCTTTATACAGAACCTCTAACAAATTTTAGGTACTGAGCTTTAGGAATAATAATTAATCATTTCTCTCTCCAAAATGATTTCTAGATAAACTGAGGAAACTGCAAAAGAATCCTATTGTTATGAACTGAATGTTCGTGTCTCTCTGAAATTCATATGTGAAAATCCTATCCCCCAATGGATTGTAATGGGAGGTGGAGTCTTTGGGAGGTCTTGAGAGTGGAGCCTTCAGAAATGGCACTAGTGCCTTTATAAAAGAGACCTCAGGAGGCTCTCTTGCCCCTTCTATCATGTGGGAACACACCAAGGAGATTTATGGACAATTTATGAACCAGGAAGCAGGATCAGGTTCTTGCCAGACATCAAATCTGCCTGCAACTTGATCTAGAACTTCTCAGCCTTGAAACTTGTGCAAAATAAATGTCTGTTAGTTTAAGCCACCCAGCCTATGATATTTTTATTGTAGCAGTATGAATGGACTAAAACACAGATAAATTAAGATATTAAAATGTCAGTTTTATTATTGGTAAAGCTAAGTTGAAAAATGTGGATTGTATCTGCAGTTAAAATCAGGCTTTCTTAATTCTAAAATTATCAGAATAATACTCCTACAAGACTACTTCAACAAATGTATCATACATAAGCAGATAAAACATGCTTCCTGAGGATAAGCAGCTTTAACAAGAGAGATCTCATATAAGACTCAGGAGCAGACACCCAGTTCCTTCTTCCAATCTCACCCATCATCTCTCTGAGCAATAGATTTGGTTAGAAAGAGGCCTAGACTTTTTTTTTTTTTTAATTTCCTGTATTTCCCTTCTTGAGAGTAGGGAGAAAATTCTTCCTCTCATAATAAAACATGAGAAATAAAAAATAAAGACTTCTCCCGTAATACTGCCAAGCTGCTTGTCCTTTAACTGGACATCTTGTTCCCACTTTCAGTGGCCCTCATTCCCAATGTCAACCACTGATCCTTCGTGTATTTTCTAGCAACAATTATGAAAAAGTTTAGATTTTTGACACAAAAGGCTCTGATAGTGTTTAAAGAAAATGTATTAATCCAAGTAAATACAAGTTCCTACTTTACTTCAGATTGAAAATTCGCCTTTATTCTAATTTCTGATTCAGATAATGCCCAGTCATATGTCCATTGTGCAATTCTCCTGGTCTATAGTATATTGCTATCATAGCTTGCACAGACTAATACATTATCTAATATAGTTTTCTAGACTCTTTATAAAGATCTTTTTTGATAATATCCATTAACCTTAATATTAAACTGATGTTCTATAAAATAATCCAAAGTTAAAAATTATGATGTCCTTATGACCAAATATTTATTCAAAAATTAAAATACAAAAGTGTTACCCCTTTAATCAATGTTCAAAATATAACAGCCTAACATCATTACAACCTAAAGGAAGGTAGTAACACAATTTGTTTCTAATCAACCTCTACTTCTTACTTTTAGATAAAGATCTCAATCAGATTGTTTGTGTAGAGCAAATGTAGATGCAACTAATTAATCCATCCAGAGAATCTCATGTGTTTCATTTTTTTACAGAGCATGTCACATTATCATAAATCTGGTCCTGTAAATAGTAAAGTTAGTAAAAGTCAATCTTAGCTCCTACAGAAGTTATCAGATGAAAGATGATGTTCCCAGACTCTAAGATAAAAGCAGAATATAAAAAAATAAAGGTGGACAGAGAAAAATTTGACTTTCAGCCTCACTATAATGCTGCTCAATTTGTACTAGGTTTATAGAATACATGACATGATATATTAAATCAATTGGCAGAGAGTATGGCTATGTATTTATGTCAGTTTCCTACTGTTGCTGTAACAGATTACCAAAAATTTCATATCTTAAAACAACACTAACTTATTCTCTTATAGTTCTGGAGGCGAGAAGTCTAGAAAAAGTTAGGACTGCATTCTTTCTGGAGGCTATAGGAAAAAAACAGTTTCTTGCCTCTTCCAGCTTTTAGGGACCATTTTTTCTTTGTTTGATTTATGGCTGCATCTGCCCAATCTCTGTTTTTCTACCATTGTATCCTCTATCTTATAGAAACCCTTGTGATTATATTGGACCCACTTAGATAAATCCACGCAAATTTTCCCATTTCAAGATGCTTAAATACATCAGAAAAGTTAATTTTGCCATATAAACTGTTATGTTCTGAGGTTTCAGGGATTAGGACATGGACCTCTTTGGAGACCTATTATTCTGCCTACCATAATGTTTAGCATTTTAGAAGACAAAAAAAAAAAGTCTGCTGATACATAATCATCTCTTATTAGGTGGTATTTGAAACATACTCACCTCCCCGCAAAAACCAAAGGTTTGCCCTCTGGTATTCGTTATCTTGAAGTTTTACTTGATGCTCTATTCTACATTTATCCTCTTAATTTCTATTCTGCTTTAAACCCTATGTCACTGATGCTGGCCGATGTTAAATTGAGCATGGGACACAGAAATACAGGTTGCTCTTCACTCATGAGTACTACCCACCAGCAGAGGTTTTACCCTTGCTTTCTCCAAATTCCCAGCATTCTGCTTTGGTTTCTGCTCCAGCTAGTTATAAAGGCACCTTCCAGTAGGTTCTCCATCATTTGTACATTTGTATCATTTAAGGAATCATCATCAACATAACCCTGAGCCAAAGCTGTTGTGGATATACCTGAAGCTTGAGTTCACACGAGCCTAGTAAGGGAACAATATCTCTGCCAGTGATCTTCACCAGGTCTTTTTCTTTCATTTATTATCTTTAACATTCTCCTGGCCTTGAATAATTTTTGTTTCTTCAATGATACGCACTATACCCAGATATTTCTGCTATATTCTTTTCTGCAGAACTGAACTAATGACTCGTGAATATTTCTGATTTTGGTCTTCAATTCCCTTCAAGAAGATTTTACTGAAATTTTATTTTGAATGCAATACTTATTTACTGGTCACATAGGTAAACCCCCAGATTCTCGCCCCCCCCCCTAATTTTGCTGTTGTAAATAACCATCATGAGAACATCCATGTATATCCAACTTTTTACAATTGCCTGATTATTTCCTTAGAATGAAGTCCTAGAAGATTAATGGTATGGACATTTATCAACTGAAATTTTTAAATGGTTAAGTCAGATTCTCAACTTCTCCAGACTTTTTTTTCCCTTAAAAGTACTCCTCTATTAGATTATGTTACAAAGTCTCCAATAGTTACAAATATAAAGGTAATGAATTCTAATTCTCTCTAAAATTTAAGTCCATTAAAATAAATCTTGTTCACCTCCACTCCTTGAGATGAATAATGCTGCCTAGAAAGTTTTTCTCATGATACTGATATTGCAAGAAATCAATAGAAGCTAATCAGATTGTATTGAAATATCTGTATAACAAATGTAATTCAATTTTCTTTCTGGATTTTTGGATGTTTGTTTCAATTGTTACCTCATATAATTACACCATTTAAAGAAACTTTTAGGTTAAACCATTTCCTGTAATTTTTAATCATGTTTCTCTGTGACAAAATGATTGATGCATAGCTGTTACAACAAAATCATTGGTTTAAGCTCTATATAGACTATCACAACCCTAGTGAACTGTTGGGAAAATATTATTGACTATAGGGAATCTTTGGAAAGAAAAATTTAAAAGGATAGGTGCAGTTATATCACTGCTATAAAGAAATAATAATTTCAAATGTATTTCACACTCTGAGTCTTTATTTCATTATATTGGTTTATAAAAATATATAAAAGTGAACTATCTTATCAATGTCCTTCATTTATGATTCTGTATAAATGATGGAAGAATTCATAAGTAAGAACAAAGATAAGTAAATAAATCTTCCATGTAAATTTAAGTAAATCTGTATGGGAAATTTTTAGTTGATTATATAGATTCCCTTACATACGATTTTAATCATCATTAACATAATTATATTAATTTCAATAACAAGTTAAAAACTTCAAAGACATTACAGTTAAGATGATCCTGGAAGTTCAAACATTAATCAACCACCTGCAACTCCAAACAAGCAGCAATGATAGAAATATGTGTTTAAATGCATTTAAAAGGCATAGCTGTGTATTAAAATGAGCTATACAAATCCAGGAAAAATTATGTAACATAAAATGAACAGTGACTGACCTCTAAAGTTGTATGGTTATTGGGTTCTTAGAAATGGACACAGGAAAAGGCAGCCTGAAATTTTTTTCCTTCTGAGTACTAAAATAGAAAACAATTCACACATGACAGGTAATCAGAACCAGGTTAGGGTGGAACCAGTGACTTTCATTCTTCCAGTCCTCCTGAGAAAGGATCCTAAAAGAGTTAATATTGTTGCCCAGGTCTGAAGAAGTGGGGAAGTAGAGACAGTTGCACAAATAGCACCTAAACAAAGCTGGTAAAAGATCAGTAAAGTAATTCATACCTGATTGAGTCACAATAACTGTTTCTAAGGTGAGGCCTCTATGAGGCTGGATAGGGGTTATAAAACTGTTATATGAGTAGGGGCTAACTGTCACTCAAGATGAGATAAAAATTAAAGTTTTAACATACAAAGGAAAAAATAAATGTAATAAATGCAATAAAAGGAAGTTCTAAATTGAACAATCAGAAAAATATTTTTGAAGCAACACAAATAATAAAGCAATTTCAAAGTATTTAAAAATAATTATTTCTTTGTATAATCTTGATGAAATGTAAAAGGATACAATGAAAAACTGTCAGTTGATAAGTTTAAGGAAGTTCAGTATCCATACTCCTGTGACCAAGAAATTTCATCCCCACATATTTATCCAAGATAAAGAAAAATATATGTTCCAAAGAGTTATACAAGAATGTTCACAGATTTATTTGAAATAGTCCCAAACTGGAAATAACTCATAGGAGAATGCAGAGCACATTATGTTTAACTCATACTATGAAATACTACTGTTCATTAAAAAAAAAAAAAAAAAACCAAACTACTGGGATATACAATATGGATGGATGTCAAAATAGTTTATTGAGCAAAAGGAGCCAGGAACAAAAGAGTATATAGTATATGATTCCTCTAATTTACCAAGAACAGACAAGAGCAATCTATAATGGCAGAAATCAAAGCAGTGGTTGCCTTTTACTTAGATGGAGGGGTGGAAAGGATTCCCAGACAAGGGGCACAGTGGAACTTATAGGTGTTACTCAATTGTTGTCTTTAATAGACTAATAGTGAAACATGTATACATTTGTTGAAATTCACCAAGCTATGCACTTGTTTTGTTTGTTTTACTTATGTAAATAATACTTCAATAAAATTCTGTAAGCATAAAAGGGTTATTTTAAAAAGGAGATAAAATAATAGTATCCATAAAGCAATAAAAATTATGAAACACATTAAACAGATAAGACTCAAGAAAAATGAAGATATATAAAAGAACAAGTTAGAAATCATGAAAACCAAAAAAAAAAAAAAAAAAAAAAAGATAATGAACTGTTAAAAAAATGACTCTTGATAAAGTTGATGCAATAAATTCTAGACCAGACTAGTCAAAAAAGTTTTAGTGAACTGGAATATAATAATGAAAGACTGACCCAAAATGTGCCCCTAAAAGATACTAATTGTAAAAAGAAATATGGAGAATCGTATGAAGAGATAATCAGGATTTCCAGAAGTAGACAATGAGAGAATGGAGTCAACCACTATTCAAAAATATAACATAAATTTTTCCAGGTTTGAAGAAAGCTGTGAGTCTCCAAATAAAAAGTGTGCCATCAAGCTAAGTAAGATAAATAAAAATCCACAGCTAGGTATGTGGTGTGATGTTGAAGGTTATCATATTAAAGAAAGAAGATGGTAACGAAAGATCAAATGCACCTTAAGAACAATGTTTTATTAGCAATAATAGATAACAGACAATATTAGATCAGTATCTTAAAACTATCAACCAAGATTTCAATACTCTCATCATTCAACAATGAGGATAAAACAGAGATAGTCTCAAAAATACAAAGACTAGAAGTTTACCTTCCACAGGTTTATCCTGATCCAGAGGAAAGAAATAAAAAAGTAGCAATACTTAAAACACCACCACCAACAATCAATAATTTTTATTGGTAAATCTAATTTAGCAAGAACACATTATTTATAACAACAAAAATATGAAATAACCTAATTGATCATCAATAGAATAATTGATAAATTATTGTATATTTACATAATAGAATACTATACAGCAATGAAAGTCAATGATCTGGAATGATATGTATAAATCTGAATGGATATCACCAAGACAATAATGATTGAAAGTGTCAGGAAACATATCTTAAATTATTCCTGAATAATACTACACATTATGAGATAAAAACATATGTTGTAAACTTATTAATAAAAACATTAGTTTTGAAAATATTTATTGTGTCAGACACAATTCCAGGTGTTTAGCAGTATGCTAATAAGACTAAATCCATGCTCACACAGAGCTAATATTCTCCTGGATATAGCAAATGCAGAAATGATTAACATCAATCATCACATTTGGAGCTTTGAACATTTTGGTGAATGGAAAAAGAAAGGTATAAAATGAGATTTAATTTTATTGTTAACATTTTATTTATTAAGGTGGGCAGTAGGTACTCAAATGTTTATGATGTTTCCTGACTTCTGTTAATCTTAAATATTTCATAACATTTTTTAAATAATTAAATTTGTATGAAGAAAATTTGAAATAATTCCAAATAATAAAGATGGGAGTATCCTATTTTTCTAATCTTTTTTTGGAAAGAAGAAAAATATGCTGAATAACTTTAGATTTTATTAGAAAAAAATAAAACTATGAATGTATGTTAACAATTTAAGAGTTGCCTTAAAAAACAGAAGTACAACATTCATCCCTCAGCAAGGAAAGGCAAAATAAAAGATAATTTTTTAAAAATGTTTTTATCAATACAGCAACAACAACAACAAAAAATGTCATGGTGATTAGGAACCACAAAATATGATGAGAAAAATAAGTAATTAAAATACACTTAAATTCATTCAGAAGATCTATCAGACTACAACAATAACTGGAAAATCCAGCTATTCCTTATAAGATTGAAACTTAAGCACTGAATAACGAAATACCAGGCAAATACTAACAAAAATGAATGTAACAATATTAATACTAGTAAAAAAAAAAGATTTAAGGAAGAAAATCATTAATATAATTTAAATTCTATATTCTCTGATCATAGTTAAATAAAATCACTAGAACTGACCCCTAAGCTAATTGGTCTATTACAGCATATATAGGTGTTACTATGAAAATATCATCCATATATCATGTATATATTACATACACGTATGATTTATACCATGTGCATTCATGCTATACCTAACATAACTTAGAGTAATATTCTTAGCTATCCCAGTTATATTGAAGTCAACCTAAAGAGGAATTACTAGTTTGATTACATCTTATAAAACATTTTGTTAATGGATATCTGATACCTTTCTTTGACAGTATGGCACATAAAAGGAAAGTGATTCATTTTCATTTGAAAAGCAGAATACTTTTGGAAAGCCATTGACAGCAGTGTATCACAATAATTGTTGGTCATTCTGGCAGTGCAAATTCAAAAACTATGCCACTGTGTTGGCAGGGTGTTTTTAAAAGTAGAACTTTTTAAAAATTGAAATTCAGCTTCCTAACTTATAGTAAATTATTCAAAGGCTTCTAAGCACAAGAAGAATTTATTAAGGTATATGTTAAACTGCTATAATAAAAAATACCAGTAACCTTTTAGATTTTTATAATCTTATAAAAATGCATTCTGAGTATGTTTTTTTAAGATTCTAAAAGAAAACTTGAGAAAATAATTATTACTTTCTTTTCTTCTTGGATGTTCGCATCAATTTTAGAGGAATAACTCTATCCTAAAAATTGGAAATGTTTTAATGACAAGGTATACATTACATTTTATATTTACATAATGCCATTATGTAGGGAATATAAATTGTATAAGTATTGATGAATTTATCCACACATCATTATGAGAATTAGGAAAATATTTCAGCTGTCAGAAGTAGAATCAAGTTTTAGGGACATGAAGCTTAAGGGGGTTCAGTGTCTAAAATCAGAACTTTTTATTCTATTGCCATGCCTGTTTTCCTCTATAGTGTTAATAAATCTTTTTAAGAAAGGTCACATATACAAACTAGTATATTGAGTATTATTTGAAAAATAGATAAGTTCATATAACTAAAATATCTTTATTATTACTATTTATTATTTTTATTTATGCCTACAACACCTGGTCTTCCTAGGTAGTCTCCCATCCAAGTACTAACCAGGCTCAACCCTGCTTAGCTTCCAAGATCAGACATTGGGCTTGTTCAGGATGACATGGCCATAGACCATGGACCAAGGCTCTACTGAGGCATGAACTCAGGACCTTCTGTGTGTAAACTAGACGTGTTAACTGCTACACTATGGAACTATGTCCAAATTAAAATATCTTATTTGGATTTTTTATTTACTAAAATTATACAGTATATCCTATCTTATACCACTACAAAGTAGGACAATTTTCTCCATGATGTTTCAAATTTGTTTCAAAAATTATATTAATTATAATAAAGATAACTAAACTGAGCAAATTTGCCTAGCTTGCTAGTTTACTTATATGTATGATGCCATCAAAACATTCTTTGAGCTTACAAACCTGAGTAAGTTTTAGAATACTATATTTTAAATTAATTTGTAAAAGTTCACTTTTACTGAGAAGAAAGTATGGTGGGATAAAATAGAATAGTCAAAGTAATTATAAGATACAAATATTTGACAAAAATGGATGAGAATTAAGGTAATGATAACACCATATTTTTCACTGATTACATTGAAATAATAGGTGAAATAGTCATTTAAAGCCAGAGATTATTTAGTGCTAATTATTAATATTGAAAAATTTAACTTTGAACTGATTCAATAAAGGAAAACAAATTAAATGCACAAAGAGTTTATTATTAGGCTTCTCTCCCCTTCCCCCACCCTCCAAACTTTTATCTGATAAAATGAAAAATGAGTTAGGAGAGAAAATACTATTCTCGGTAACACGATGGAAGAAGGAATTTTCAATGTTGCTTTCCAGGGAAAATAATGGCATAGTGAGTCTTCTCTCAGTTAACTATGGGGACATGTCTAGACTATGTCACATCATTCCTGGGATTCTTTTTCTAGTATTCACTCACTGGAAGACCATACTTCTTTTTCTGGCCATTACATGAATCCTTCAACATTTTTTTTTTGTGAACACCTTTGTAGTTTCCTAAAACTTCAGTTCTTGGCTCACTGTCTATGTCTTTTTACTCATCCCTCTGGGGTGTATTTATTGACACTCAAGGTTAACAATTATTAATTTCCATCTCTAGCTCTGATCTTTTACAATGGGTATACATTCACATTTCCAGTTGCCTTAATATGCTTATTATTTTGAGGATCATCCAACTTCTAATAATTTATATTTATATAACTGAGAGTAGACTTCTGTTCTGGTTAATGTGGCAGAATACATAACCCCCAAATACTCTTGTTACAAAGGTCTGGATAAAGAATGGATGAAATGTAGCTTCAAATTTTAAATTTTAAAATAAAAAAAATAAAATTTTAATTATTCAACTTTAAAAAAATAAAATTTAAGGTGCATAGCTGTTTGTCAAGTATTAAGATTATGGGCCAAATATGAAGAGAAAGCTAAAAAATCAGCATGAAATGTGATACCTTGTTTTGATTTGCCAGTCTTAGTAACCAATAAGCTTAGCTTCCATATGGAGATAAGAAATGATACTTTGAATTTAAGTAAAGTTAGGAGTTAAAAGTGGAGCACTCCATGAAGCTAGTACTCTTGAAAGACCTATTTTCCATAAAAGGGTGGACTAGAAAACTTTTCTTTACCTGCTAGGTTATACTTTCAGTGGGGTGGGGGTCAGGGGATGCCCTGTAATCAGTACTGTAGACTTACTTCCCTTAGAATGGTGTGACAATATTTACTATAAATAAGATCACACTCAAGCTGATACCTAGAAGATTGGCTCAGGGATGGCAATACCTCCAAGGCAATATCAGAAACAAATGCAATTTGACTTTATGAATGCGTGCCTTTGCTGAGATATTACAGGTTTTCTAGTATAGATGAGCCCACTACCAAAAATTATGAAATATAAGAACATGAGCTCTTATTTTGTTGTCTGAGCAACAGACAACAAAAACAAAAATAGTAGACAAATCCAAAACTCCAGATATTATGAACATCAGTCAGGCATTGTAAGTAAATAGTTGAAAATCATCAGAAATATAATTAAGAAATTGGAAACATGAGACTGATTAAGACACAATAAATATGATGAGACTAATTTGGAAAAAAAATAATACCTAGAAATGAAAAATAAAATCAATAAGATAAAAAACTGAATAAATGGGTTAAATAGATTAGCTAAGTCCAAAGAATGAATTAGTAAATTGGGATATAAATCAGAAAAGAAAACAACCACTCCAAAAGCAATATAAGATAAAATTCAAAACCATGTAGGCTAAAATAAAAAGTTCTACATACATCAATGAACTTTCATAAGAGAGACTAGTTATAATATGGAAGATGCCATAACTGAAGGGAGAGTTGTTGTGAACATTACAGAATTGATTATTCGAAATTGAATTTTGCAAATACTAAGATTTAGGCAGTGTAAGATGTCTCAAGCAACAGTAAAATTTTACTAATAATTTATCTGAACATGAAATTCTCATATGGCAGCTATTTTATCATTTGAAAAATTTCATTTACCGACTTTTAAATTTTTATTGCCACCAGTATATCTGTTCTGATAAATGTCTTTTTGTTGATTAGGTCTCAAGATCTCTTTTTTCTCTATTGTGCTGCCATTTTGTTCATATACATGTATGTGTGAATTTCTTTCTATACATTCTGATTAACAGTTATTGTTCTTTCAAATCTTGACCATAATTATTTTACTGGAAATAATAATATTGCTCTGGATTCTGCATTTCATTATTACTATTGAGAAATCTGTTGCCATTTTAATATTTCTGACTTTACTAGTGATACAACGTATTCTCTGGCTGTTTTAAAGATCATATCATTGTCTTTGGTTTTCTGTAATTTCACTATAATTTTTTAAAAATAGTTTTAAATTTAGTTATCTATAACATTAATAATTTTATTTTTTTAAACATTTGATAGAATATACTTTCACATACTCAGAAAGCATTACTAGAATTTTTGGTTTTATATGTTTCATGAATTCTAAAAAATATCCCACAGTGGGTTAAACTGAATTCCTCCAAAATTCATATTCACTTGGAACCTCAGAATGTTAGGAGCATTAGAAATAGGGTCTCTGAAAATGTAGTTAATTAAGGACTTGTGATGAAAATATCTTGAATTTAGGGTAGTGTTTAAATTACTGCTGTCTTTGTAAGAAGAGGTGAGGACACAGAGACACACATAAAAGTAGGACATGTGAAAGCAGAGGCAAATATTGGAGTTATGCTGTCACAAACCACCGAACACCAGGAGAAATCATCAGCTAGAATAGGCAAAGAAGGATCCTCTCTTAGAAGCCTGGAAGGAGTGTGACCCTGCTGATACCTTGGTTTTTGACTTCTAGTCTCCAGGACTGTGCGGTAATAAATTGTTCTTATTTTAAGCCACCAAGTTTGTGGTGATAATTAATTGCATGGTAATTAATGCACATTACAATCATACTTCTTTAAATGTTATTAATCTTACAGTGATGGATTTAGTGATGTCTTAAATTTTTTCATTAGTCACCTCATAAGGATTAGCACTGGAGCCATAATATCCATGAGAAAGACATGATTCTTGCCCTGCATATGAAACATATTATTATTTGTACGGAAGTACTTGTTTCCTATTAATAGAATGCGAATGTCTCTTGTGTATACATCTTAGCTCAAAAATCAGGGTGTTAGTTATTTTGAGATTGTAAGCAGGTTTTCTATCTTTCCTCTAATCCACCATCCTGTCATCTACTTTTTAAGAAATATATGTAATTAGCAAATAATTGCTGATTGACTTAACAAAAAATCTAAGTCACTTCCTATGTGTGCCATGCCACATTTCATGTATTTTGGGAAGTATGTGCAGGGAAATAAATCTACTTAATCATGATCGTTCAACCTCAACCTTCCCCTGGGCATCTATCTACCTAGCATTTATTAAATTTGTATGCTTGAAACAAGTTGTAATATTAAAAATTCAGTATGTTGTCTTGTCCCAGGTATGTCCCTAGTCAATAACATATCTTTCCTTGATTCCTGCGGTTGTGATGTTGATTGACTGCTTGGAATCTCTGGTTTAGTACTATTTAATTTACTAATTTTTTTCCCCTCCATTTTCGCATGTAAATCATCTGGCTCCAAAACACCCACTTCATGTGGTAGAATAGATTTTAAGTGGACTAAATGTATATACAATTATTGCTCTCAAAAAAATCTGTCTTTTAGGTTTACATCTTAGAATGCTATCATCATGAAAGTCTGTTCAGTCTCTTGGATTTTGCATCAGCTTGAATCCTAAATAGTCACCAAGCTCTCCAGTTTGTACTTAGACAAAATGCTAACATTGCCTCAGGAAAAAAAAAGTGTCTTTGCTTTCCTGTTAAATTTGATTCATTATCTTCAGAGCCCATTTCGTTTCACTATTGACTAATCATAAAAAAAGGAAAAAAAAAAAAAAACACACGCTCAGCATGGCCTAAATGTTTTCAAACCCATCGCACAAAGTAGAGGATGCAGAGAGAAGGTGCAGCTCTGGGCGGCAGCTGCAGAGCCAGCATCTGGGCTCCACGATAATCACCTCGTGTGAATCACACTAGAGAAAGAACAAAATCACTTAATGCAGCGAGCCTCAGACACCTCCATCTGTTTTTCAGACTCTACTGTGTTTATTAGGCTTGCAATTTGCGACATCTGGCAGTTTTTCTTATACTTGGTATATCTTTGAGAAGAGAAAAAGAAAGACAACAGGAAATGCCATTCCTGGACAGCAGCTGGAAGATATTTGTGATTAAATTGCTGCATATTTAAAGTCTTCAAATTATGTCTATATAACTGAAGGGCAAGAACTTGAAGGTGAAATATTTACAAATAAATGGATTTGTTCATTACTCCTATGGTATACAAATGTGCCAAGTTGCTGTTACTGTCATATTGTAAGGCTCTCACAGATACAGTTTTAAACACTTGCATTGATAAACATGTATATATATACCTCAAGGTTTTTGCAAATAGGTTAAGGTAAGTCTGACTGAAATTCTTATAAAGATATTCTCAAAAAATGTTCCCATAATCTCTTAGGTAAAACATCAGTAGTTTCTGTCAATTTAAATCTTCTTTTAGAAACCATTTGTTTTTTAAAATTATTTTTAGACCAATCCGCAATTGGCCTTATAATCTGTTAGCATTGATGAAATCTTAACTACAAAATTTGGCTGAAAGAAATCAATTCCTTCAGAGTTTAAGTGAAAACGAAAAGTATAACAATAAAGGGCTATTAAAAATCTCTCATAATTATTGAAAGATTAGGCAAAATCAATCAGCATTGAATACCTGGTTAAAATACTAGCAATTTTCATAGCCACATCATGAATCAGTATTTAAGAGTCCATGTGAACTAAAGCTCTGTTATCTTCTTTGTGTGCCCTTAGAGATCTCTTCTTGTCAAGTTTCACACTGGATTTGCATGGGCATGATAGAAGGAAATCATTTTGCTTGGGAAAATTGCCATAGCTGCTTTCATACCAGAACATTGAAAATGACATTGACAGCACACGAACCCTGGCTCAGATAGAATAACCAAAAGAAGGTCAAGAACCAAGAAGACTCTGAGATAGACAAATATTCAAACAGTGATGTTACTCGTTCTTCAAATAGCAAGATGTCAGTTATTGAAATGTTTTTAAACTGGAAAGGCAGCAGTTTCAAACAAGATGCCTTGGTGTTCGTTACCAGACAATGTTTATGAAAGAATATTGTCAAATTCATAATCCCCAAATTTTGTTTCAATCATCGTAATTACTTATTTATTGATCATTTTAACATTTATTCTCTTTATCTTAGTTGACTTGGCCTTGTTAAAGTTACTGTTCTGTTTTTTTTCTCTCCCTCCCACCCTGTAATGCAGCATATTTATTATTTTATTCATAAAAAGAGATACCAAATAAAGTTAGAGTTTATGACTGAAATCCTTTCCACTGACATTGACATTATGTCAAGATTTATGGGCTGCAATGGACTGTCTTTTGAGGTCTAATTATATTCACTAGGAGAAATGTTGATTGTATTAGACTCATTGCCCAGCTTATGTTCTGAGATATACTCTTTCAGGCTCCCAAGTTCTGCTTTTCCACCCAACTTATTAAGACCCATCAATCACTGAAAACACAATGGCATGTGAACACATTGTGTTCACCTCACTACACTGGTGCTTTTCTCCTGTAGCTTCCTCTCTGGAATTATACTACCATTTTATATACTTTTCTCACCTCTATTACCCTTCATTTCACTCTAATCTATACTCTTTTAAAATTACTGAAGAACTTGGAGCTCAGATCCTGGGAAGATGAACAAGTACATTCTTGTCAGTTTCTTCCACTGAATGCAACTCTAAATTCTGGGCAGAAAGCTTGGAGCAGGAACCTGAGGATCTTGAAAAGTACATGATAGCAGCTTGATTGGGGAAGGTTAGAATTTCAGAAATCAAATTTCCACAAGACCAATGATGCATTTATGACTTTTTCCCCCCTTTTGCTTCTTGTGTCACCCAATTTGGAATAAAAGAAGTCCCAAATCTATAAATGCATACCATCAAATAGACAGAAAGAATGCCATGAGGAATATTCTTCTTGATCTAAGGACAAATAAGAAACTACTAGGTCTTGGGGAAAGCAAGAGCAATGGCTTCTTTTCTTTTCTTTTCTTTTCTTTTCTTTTCTTTTCTTTTCTTTTCTTTTCTTTTCTTTTCTTTTCTTTTCTTTTCTTTTCTTTTCTTTTCTTTTCTTTTCTTTTTATTTCCTCCTGCTTTAGCCCCAAGACCGTTTCAGGGTGGTTGGGCATCTGCACGGAGATTTCAGTGGCAGCCAGGCAGGGCCCTACAATCTGAGAGAGAAAAATTCTCTCTGATGAAAGGCTCTGTGGTCTTAAGAGCATGAAGCAAATCCCCATTGCTGTTTTTCTCTGTCTATCCTGCCACCGTTGGTCCTGAATGCACACACAGTTTTGGAAAGTATCTGGAAGAAGTTAGGTTTCTGGCCAGAGAGCAGAAAAGGAGGCCTCAGGGAGGTAGAAAGTGTTGGGGGAGGATCACAGAGAGGAGAAAGATTGACAGCAATTCCAGGATTGACTACTGGATGATGCAGATGTGGGACTTATCCAAATAACACTGCAAAAGCTTTGAAAATTGAACTAACATTGCAATAGGAATCTACAGAAAGCAAGTTGGAACTGTGGCCTGAACCTAACTTGATCAATTGTCTATTAAAAAAAAATTGAATATCAATCCTTCTTTGGATTTAAATAAAACCCAGAGCCTTATATTATAATGATAAACATGTCCACAGTTTGTTTTCAAATTAGTCTACAAAGAACCAGGAAATTTCAAATCATAAGGGAAAATACAATCACAAGATGACCCAGATGTTGAGATTATCAGACAAGCACCTTACGTTAGCTATCATAGACATGCTCCACCCAGCTATTGAATGACAGAATCAAGACATGAATTCAGTCTGTGCCCTTACACATTATATCAATTATCTTCATTATTCCCAGTTAAAGAAGTGGAGATTCAGTGTAATGTGTTGAGCATAAAGCTAATGTTTAAACTACTTGTCCATTAGACTAAGCAACTAAGGAAAACTTATTTGTCAAAGTCACACAGTCTCTATCATAAGTACTTTTTGATATAGAGGTTCTACATTATATTCTAAGTTACTGGGACTTTGCAAACTTAAATATAATGAACTTAATAGATTTATAGGTTAATCAAACTAGAGTATATAAACTTATTTAAAATGATAACTTTTTTTTTAATATGAGTGATTTTATGTGAGTTGCCTGTTGTATTTCCTTAAAACAGAGGGCGACAAACTATACAGCACATGGGCCAAATCTGGCTAGTGAGCCATTTTTATGCAATCTGAGAGCTAAGAATTTTTTTCCATATTTAAAGAATTGTTAGAAGAGAAATATAAAGGAAGAGAGAGAAAAGCAGAAAGTGGAGAAAGAAGAAAGAAGCCACCACAGAGACTGTATGTGACCCATAAACTCTAAAGTATTCAATATTTGGCCTTTTACAGAAAATGTTTGCCAGCTCCTGGCCTAAAAAAAAATAAAATAAAATAAAAACACCTTAACGAGGACAAATTTGTGTGTTTCTCTATTTATTTCTAGTGTTGTCAGTTTGTTTCACAGGGGAGAAGTTAATAAGGACCTGACCCACAGTGGCCATTTAAACGATGTGTATATATTAATAGGTGAATGAATTGTTGCTTATCTATTCCAAGCATAGTAAAATGTCAGCTCCTTGGTTACCTCCTAGGGTGGATAATATTATTAGTCACCAAATATTCATTCCCCACTTACACCTGCCCCCACTTATGGGAGAAGTATAATTCTATGCCTCAATGATGTGGGGCTTTGACACATGGCTTGTTTTAGGAAATGGAATGTGAATGGATATAACAGGTGCTACATCTTATTAGAAACTGTTAGAAGTATTGCAAGTTTCCATCAGTCACCTTGAACTTCTGCCTTTTGCCATTATAACAATGTATTGTAGTAGCGGTGGATCTTTCAGCCTGGCTCCTGAATTAAGAAAACACGTGGAGAAGAGCCTAACACAATAAGAACTCGTGACAGCCAACCAAATCTGGCAAAGCCCAGACATGGTGAAGCCACTCTCAGCATTGTGTAACATGAGTGAGAACTGAATGGTGTTGTAAGCCTTTAAGATTTTAGGATTGTCTCATGCTGAAGGAATATACTTCTATAAAACAATGCAGAAGGCTTCAATGGATCGATACTTAGTATATATGGATCATTGAAAATCATAATGAATTCTCAAGTACATGATTTTTTAACCCTAATAAGGAGAGTATAAAGCTCATATTTATAGGATGATTTTCATGTTTTCAACTCATTTTATGTTATGTAGAATTGTCATAGTTTACAACATAGTGTTCTTTGTGCTCATCAAGAACTATTTTATCTCACTTAATGAAGGGTAAAAGTGATGGATATATGTTGCTACTAGAGTAAAAGGCACTTTATGCTCCAGAAAATTCATGTGTTACTGTGACAACTTTGTTCTGTATTAAAAATGAATCATCCTTGAATCAGAATCTCTTTGCTTTGGAGGTTACTATCTCACCCTTAATATTAATTTAACTTTGTAGAAATATGACTAAAAATTGAATAGCACAAAACTAATGAGAAACAAATTAATTCAGAAAAGATTTATACTTTATAATGAACTACACTAAGTACCAAATGTGTTCAGCTCAATAAAGATGAATGTGAAATCTAAAATTTGTAATAAAGATAGTTCATTCTATAAAAATAAAAATAAAAAACATATGGGAGTATACTGATTAAATGAGAAAATTCAAAGCTCCAGAAATTGTTCATGTAGCTTATTTGATGTCACCAAATGTGAATAAAATAAAATAAAGTGTGAAATTTAGGAGTCCAAAAATGGTTATGTATCTCTCCTCCTGACCTCCACTAACCCTCTAATCAGATTTGATAGTTGTAATATGTCCCTATATTTTCATTAAATACACATATCACATGCATTATTATTCAGAGTGAGCTTTCTGGATTAGTCTGTTTACAGCTTTGGACATGAGGAGATGATGTATAGGACACAGTTTTCAGATGAGATCGCTGTGACTGACAGCATTCCAGGAAGAGAGTGGGCTGTGGCCTTAATAACAAGATTGGGGAATAATATAACAAACTTTGATTTTTGTTTTTTTAGGCATTTATGTTGGCACAAATCTTCAAGACACATAATCCCTTTGTTTGCTAAGATGCTGTGTTAAAGCTTTTTGAGTGTGCATGCATTCTGAAAAAAAGCCAAAATCAAGATGTGTGTGTTCTGAACTTGTCACTGTCTCAGAAGGACACTCAATGGAGAGAACCTCTCGTATGCATCTCTGGCTTGAGCTCTGGGTGCTTCTTGTGAGAAAAATTACCACCCACATTATTTTCCAAATTTTGACCTGTCATTAAGGGACAGGTTTACTAATAGTATCAGGATGCTGATCACTTACTCTTTTCTGGGACTGCTTTCTGACATCAGAAGTGGACACCAATTGCCATAACAAAGGTTGTATGTGTTGGCAGTGACCACATTTCCCAATATCTGAATAACAAAATTGGATAAGGTGATCTGGAGAAAGCATCAGGGAGAAAAAAAAATGAGGGGCAGCAGAGTAGAGCAAAGACCAGGATTGGAGCAGGGGACTGGGACTTTGATTCTGGAATCTGTAATACCCATTATTATAAGAAATTTCAATTTTGTACTAAAGAAATCCAGAATCAAATTTTGTTGCCAAAGTAATACAATGAAGGCAGTGTTAAACATAACACATTTTCTGACACTTAGATTTTTTCCCAGTCTCATTCATTCATTTCTCCAATAAATACAAAGTAAACATCTAGTATTTTCTGAGAATTGTACTTAGTGCTGTTGATACAATGATGTACAAGTAAATACAGTCTTTACTCTCATGGCATTCCCCATCTAGTGAGGCAGACAAGCATTTAGGAAATAATTATACCAATGAATAAGTAATTATACATAATAAAATATTTATTTGGTAAAATAACAGGTATCAGAAACATTTATAATATGACTACTTGATTAAAGTAATGTGGATATGTGATGTGATATTAAATTGAGACTTGAATGATGAGTAGAAATGGCCAGGAAAATAATACGAATGAGTATCGTAAGTAAAGAAAACATCTTGAGCAAATGTTCTAAAGTAGGAGTGAGCGAGGTATTTAGACCTTGAAAGGCTGGTGTGCCTGGAACTTCATGATCACAGGTAAAACTAGTGTGGGATCCAGTTAGATATAGTCAATAATACCATATTGTATATATGAAAGTTGCTAAGATAGTAGATCTTAAAAGTCTTCATCACAAGAAAAAAAATTGTAACTATGTTGTGATAGATTTTAATTAGTCTTATTGTGAGGGCAATTTTGTAATATATACAAATATCGAATCATTATGTTACACACCTGAAACTAACATAATGTTATATGTCAATTACATCTCAACTTAAAAAAGAGAGATGCAGTCAGGGGTTATGCTATGTAGAATAAAAATAACAAATGAAAATTCTCTTCTAATTTCAATTTTAAATCACAAATAGGTTGTAAGCTTAATAAACATTGAATAAGCTTTCTCTGTTACATATTAGAAGCCTGAAGAAGTCCTGATATGTAATCCTAGGAGTAGGTACAGCAGCCTAGAACACCCTAAGCAGGAGACAATTTAAAATAGAGAAGAAACAGAAGAGGACACCACTATTAGATGGATATGTATGTAGGCAATGGCTGACCCAAGAGACTTTGGGAACACATTTATTATGATTATCAGCTGCACTGGGCATTTGCTGCAGTGATCTGTGATTTCTTGGTCCCGTTGTCATGACTTAGGCACCACTTAGTAGTTACTGTAGCCCAGCAGGAAGTACTGAGTTTCAGAATCTCTGATGTTGCTTCATGAGCCTTGTGAGATGGCTTCACCTGGGAACTCCCAGAACTATTGGGAGACTTCTGAGAATTGGTATTCTGCAGAGTGGGTGCAAATGGTGCAGAGGAATACTATTTTATAATTTTTAATTTGAGTCACTTTTTCTTACAAGAAAGAGAGAACAATGATATATAGGAATATTTTTAAATTAACACTAATGTATAAAAAATTGTTGCACAAATAAATTCAACTACTCTTAGTAATAAATTAATTCCAACATGTTACCACAAAATACCTGGGCACTTGGTATGATGTCAAGAACCATTGTTCTGAAGAACTGATTCTCCCTCATTCACACTTGACTCTCAGTGCCTTACAAAGTGACAAAGTGTCTGTCGTGTAAAAGGTTTAATGAATGTTTTAAGTAGATTATTTTGTATGCAAGTCATTGAAAAATAAATTCAAACTGACTTAAGCAAAAAAGAAAACTCATTGGCTTCCATAACTGAAAATTCTAGGAATAGCACCAGCTTCAGACAAAACTCAATCTGGCTACCCAAATAGTATCATCAGTTCATTCTCTCTCTCTCTCTCTCTCTCTCTCTCTCTCTCTCTCTCTCTCTCTTTCATTAGTTATTTTTTCATGTAGTAGAATAATAGTGAGAAGGCTCTGATTTTCCCACATACTCTTCACTTAATAATTCTAAGCCTGAGAAGTGGAGAACTGGCGAACCTTGGTCATTTGTCCATTATGGGCCAGAGAGTGGGCTAATGAGCAGGACTAAACAAAATTTTCTTCGAATCTGTGTAGACTCCATAATGTATGTTATGTAGACCAAAGATATTGTCCAGACATGGAAATGAACAATAAAAGTGATTTGTGTTTTGCCTTAAGTTCAAAAGTTTATTATCCTGGATTCATTCATAAAGGGAGGAGTTTTTGGAAAAAAATTGTATTCATTAATGATAGTTCGGCATAAAGAATCTAAAAACTCAAAGGAGGAAATATTAAAAGCACTGACCTATGAATTAGAAACAGATCAAAAGTATAAATTATTAAATACATTAAATATTTTATATTTTAAATAGTCATGATCATGACACTGAGAGTTTGGGAGAAAAATATTAAAAGGATCTTTAATTCTTATAAAGAATTTATAGTCTATTATTTGAATTTCAAGAAGATCATAAGATTTTTAATATTAGCAGTTTAGTAAAGAGTGATTCAAATCATTTCTCAAATAATTAAGAGTAGTATTGAGTGAACAAGATTATTTTACCTCCTTTATTAATGCATTTATTTCTCTTACTCTTCAGAAAGCATATTAAAAAAGAAGAGAAAAAAAGATTCGTAGCCATTTACTAACTTAAATATAATAGTGTAATTGCAGATCAATCTTGCTCTTAAAAGTGACATATGACCTTCTCAAACAGTAGGAACTTTAGGTATTTTATTGGCATTAAAGTTTCCAATATATATGACTATTAAGAATTTGATCTCAGTTGAAAGAACACAATCTACAAGATTACATATATAAGATCTATTTTACAACATTTATAGTATAATTTTTTCAATAAAACTATTAACCTAAGTTTGTTATATATTTCATTATCCTTTCTCCAAGGTGAGTTTTTATTCTAAATTGTATGCACCATATATCAATACATGAACAGTCATTAGTATACTTCAAGCAATTGTTGGAGTAAATGGGGTCAAAGAAAAATCC
This sequence comes from Eidolon dupreanum, assembly GCA_028627145.1. Classification (NCBI taxonomy): domain Eukaryota; kingdom Metazoa; phylum Chordata; class Mammalia; order Chiroptera; family Pteropodidae; genus Eidolon; species Eidolon dupreanum. The sequence goes on along the minus strand of CM053502.1, from coordinate 127,288,371 downwards.
ATTGTATTCATTAGTAATTATTATTAAATCTATTTTTAATAAAACAAAATTTCTTTTCTACATTATCAATATTTTTTTTAACCTTTAGGATCTCATATAAAAATAGCTTATCTAAACTTCTTTCTCTACTATTGATTGATTACTTGCTTATATTAAGAATTTTAATGGAAAAAAATTATAGTTACGAGGACAGTATATAGATTTCTAGAATTCTTATGTGTCCTCAATCTTTAAAATATGCTAACCTCATCCTTAACCACTGACTGACTGTCACATGCTAGATTTTGCATTCAGGAACTCAGGTACTTTTGCTTCTCCGTTCTAGCCATAGATAGTTCTAATTTTTCTGGAATGTTGATGTGTGCATGAATTTCTTTGCCTTCAAAGAGACAAGCTAGCTGCTTTGAACTACCTGACTAGCTCACTTCCATCTCTTACATTCAGTACACACCAACTCATGGAGATAGATGAGAAAATTCTTTCGATTTTATCTAACCCAATATGTTACCTCTTTCCTCCTCTGTCCCAGTTCTATATCACTGTTACTTATAATTTACTTTCCAATTTCTAAAACTCCTCATTTCATAGAGCAGCCAGTACTTGTTTAGCCTGTTCTGAAGTTTCTTCTATACTTTCTTAGTTTTCCAATTACCAAAGGTAAGGGACCTTAATTCTTTTTACTAGTAGCTACTGTATTCTTGCTTGCATTCTTTAATACTTTGTTCAACAGAAAGTAATTTTTTCCCCTATTTTCAGTCTTCTAATGCTTTATTTTCAGTGCTCTGAGTCTTTAATCCACTCTATGGACATTTTAAGTTTTGGCTTATGATGAACTGATGAGTCAAATGGCAGAATAACATTTGATGTCAACCATGTATAAGAACTCATGGAGTGAATTGAATTTTAGTCATATTGCCATATAAGATCCACAAATGTGAGTCCTTCTTAGCACCTTCCTCAGATGGACAACTCGATTTTCAAATCTGAGCTTTTTGTAAGAAACACAAAGATTCTGAGATTGATAGGAATATGTGAATGTTAACTATACATTATAGTTGAGGAGTTTGACTAAATTAACCTGAATCATATGTCATCATATTAGAAATCACACACTATTTTATTATTCCATAATTATAAGAATTATTATGCAACAGATAATATACAAGTCAACCACAAAATTCCTATAACAGCAAAGGCTTATATCTTCCTGATGTCTTTTGCCCTGTGGGATGGTTTGGAGGTTGCAGAACCATTTGGGCCAGGTCAGGCCCACTTAGTTTGAGAAATACCAAACACACCAGGTGTTTGGCTTGTATATGTCTTGTTAAAAATGTAATTAGTTATTTAATTTCTTTTGAGGAAAAAAACTGGCTTCTTTCAAATAAATTTAAAAAATACATGGAGGTAAAGAAAAAAATTATTCTTAACTCAGAAACAATGACAACAGTCTTGATAAAATTCACAAAGAAGAAAGGCCCTTTCTGACCTTGTGCTTCCAGAAGGCTTCATATTTTCCTTCTTATATTGCTTTCAAGGAGAAGACACGTTTTCCACTTTGTCTGGTCAGAATATCAAATACTGATAGAACACTGATTTTAAGTACATGGCATTATTTTGTTCAAAAGCAATACCCAAGTGTTGCTTCTTCCTTAGATTATTGCATTGGTTTGGGGCCGTAACGCCATTTTTTTTTTTTTACCATCAAAACATCACCTTTAATTACAGATTGGGGAATGTCAATTTGAAGTATAAGTCAAGCATTCTGTGATAAGAAAACTATAATACAAATGAAGCAACAGAATTTGCTTTCAGGTGCCTTAGAACTATGGAGAGAAAAATGAGATATGAAATAATTATGAAAAATGTGGTGACTAAGCCACCTTGAAACAATAATTTCCTAGAAAATACCACAAGTTACATTATTGTTAAATGTATTTTAACAAAATGCAAACATATTGTCAAATGCTTCTAAAACATGATTCATTTTAATGATAATACCCGAGTTAGTTAAGAGTATTAACTGTAATTTATTTTAAACAGAATAGGTTAAAGAGCATGCCCCTTAGGTCCTTACAGATTTAGCCTTATTTCCTGTAATGTATTTATCTCAATTTGAGCCTTAAGAACTGAAATATTTTCTGTCATAAAACCATGCTTGATTTGTATGTGAAATACTGCTCTTGCTAATGCAAGAGTGTGGATTGATGTATTATAGAAGTGTATAAATGAGTGCCGAAACCAGAATTCTGACCCACATGTCTGGCTCCAAAAACTTTGTGTTTGAACGTAAGGGGTGCCCCGTGCCCTACACACCCACATTCACCACTTATGTTGCATTGCCATAAAATGTTTTTCTAATAATCAGAATCCAATGCAAGACTCTTACTGCCTCATTTTTTTTTTTGAATTTCTTTCTGTTTGCATCCAAAGGGAAGAACTGAGTTTATAAAGCTTATAGAAAGTCTTTAAATAGGGAGAGGGTTTATTATTGTTATTATCATTATTATTTATTATTATTATTTTTATTATTTAGTATCTTGATACTGTAACTTGCCCATTAATATTTAAAATGACTTTCCTAACTTCCAGAGAGCTCAACAGTAGTAATACCTTTAATTCTAGCTTCCTTAACATGTGAAATATGTCTACATCTCTGAATTTACTTATATTTCCTCTTAATAAATGTATTAAAGCACCCTGACTGGATCTCTAGCCAAATTAATTTAATTCCTTTCATTAGCCACAAAATAGTTGAGGATTTTAGATGGCCACATGCTCAGTTATTTCTGGAATTCTCTCAAAATTCATAACAAAATAATGACTATTGATTACTCTTATATTACATGTTCATTTTTTCACACATGGGAAGCTTTACCAGATGAGGCCTTTACCAACATTTAGCATCAATGCTTATTATTTGCAACCAATTTGAGTGTCTAATCCATCCAACTCCTTTGTAGAATCTATGAGTCTTAGTAACTATTTAAAGTTATTTAAATTCAGTAAAGTTATTTAAATTCTATGATTTTTCTCAATGCATCTGTTGCCTAATTTTAATTTAGTTTATCTTTTTTGATTCAGAATTATTGTTTTTAAAAGATGTGCTTAGAAGCAAAAAAAGGGATAGACTTTAGACTATTAACTATCATTAAGTTATACACTCATTTGTAAGGTTTTCTGTATAGTAGTTTATGTCTGAATAAAAATATAAAGGAAAATCAATGTTATGATTTTTAATATTTAAACTTCCTAAGTTCATAGTGACATGCTATTGCAAACTCAGGAGATATTTGGTGTTTGTTAGTTTCTTCATTCTATAAGGTAATGTGTCATTTATATTCAATCTCAAAGAGAACATGAATCCAAGAATACTTTGTTGGAGTAAATTTTGGTTATTTCCTAAAAATTGATAAAGTTATTTCCATATTATGGGATATTTAGTATCCTTAAGCTATCATCTCCTTTCAACTGTAAAACAGGAGTTAATTTAACTTTATAAAGTACTGAGATGTATGGGTTATAATGAAAAACTATATTGAAAAATAAACCATCTTTGCAAGACATTGTAATTTAATGTTGCAGAGATAATATACTATAAAATATTTGGAGATTTGTCATGAAAAATATTGAAGATATCACTAAATACTTATTAAAATGACTAAAAATTTAAACTGTATATTAGGAATACCAGTATACTGATGAGCTTATAGAGCACTTGGAACTCTCATACATTGCTAGTGGGAATGCAAAATGGTACATTCATCTGAAAAAAAGTTTTTAAGTTTTTTATCAAGCTAAATATACATACTTTCTAGCCTGGCAATACATTCCACAATCACACAAAAACCTATACATGAATGTTTATAGCAGCTTGATTTATATTGCCAAAAATCTGAGGATAACTCAAATGTTATCCAACAAATGAGTTGAAGAGAGAAAATAGGAAAAACCATCATTCTTTGTCGTCAGGGGTGGGAAGACACATGGGTCCACAGGGTTTTTCCTGAGAATCAGCCTCGCTTGGTACTTTTGACACCAATGATTAATTAATGATGTTTTTTTGTTTGTTTGATTTTGTTTTTGTTTTTGCAGTCCTGACTTCAGTGGCAATAGTAATATTAGGATCCTCTGAAAACTAGCAGTATACCTGAGAACTATAGTTCCAATAGTATTGTAAGTACATAATTTGCTAAAATAGAACCCATCCCTGTTTGAAATATCTAAGGTGCTTACTGTTTCACTGACTAAATGCTGCTCTGATGCAAAAATATATTAATCAATTTATATCTACTTTACAAAGGCAGATTCAGAGACATTGGAATTTTCAAAGACATGGTAAGATTGTAAAATGAATACTTATAATCATTCCATATCTCCAGAGATTTTGTTGGTTTCCACAGAGGAGCCTTGCTTCCTGAAAAGCAGAAGAGTATCTTAACCATTGTCCTTTGAGCACTACAATGTGAGCACTGGGTGGGTTGTGCATATAAGAAAGAAAGATACCTATTTATCTCTAGCAAATATTACCCGATAATGTCATGGAAATAGTAACAAAGATGAGTTGTTTTCAAGATCTATGTGAGCAGAGTGGTTTATGGAATACTGAATGGGATCACAAATTATTTCTTGCTTAAAATGAAAACATCAATAGGGATAACTTAGAAAAAATAACAACTGCCAGGAATACAACTACCTTGTTAATATCAAAGAGGACTTGGGAACAAATGTTATTTCAGGTAATTTTCTGGAAGTTAAGAAGTAAACAGATTTCAAGCTAAGCAACCATGGATCTACATGAAGCTGGGAACCACAATGGGCAAATATGATATAAAAGAGTTCAAATGAGGCATTGATAAAAGAGACATTTGCAAAACTCAACACATGCAGTGGAGTACTAGGGAAATCAGGGTATGCAGAAGTAGATGCTCTGCCAGCTCTCACATACCACTTGAATAGAAATAAAACTAAAGTGACAAACTATATGACTGGGTATTGCAGACTGAGTTCAAAGGAACTTTAAGTTTCTCTATGCATTTTACATAGTGAATTCTTTTATTTTGTTTTCTGCAAAAATAACATGTCAATATCATCTGATGAGAAAAACACTTGTCCTTTATTGAGGTTTTCTCATGATTATACAACCTGAGGGAATTCCTTCAAAAAATACGATTGAAATTGTATAAAGACATAAGAAATGTATATTTTTCATTATGATTTTGTAAAATTATATCCTCTTAGGCAAGAAACTGGAATTAAAAACATAAATTATTAAAATTCATTAGGTTTACATTTTAGCAGCACCCATCATTAGTGATTTTTTAATCTACGTATTTTTGTTACTATATCTACTGAAGAAGGTGAATTTAAAGTTTTAAAAATTTTAGACTTCTAGTCTACTTCTATAAGGACAGTATGATCAACATGAAAATTCTAAATATTCCATTTTTATATTATATTTCTCAGAGAAACCTAAAATTAAATTCATTTTTTCATATATTCATTGTTTGCACATTTAGCAATAGAAATATTTTTTAAAAATTTTCTACTCAGTACTTTTTAAAGATCTGTCTTTATTAAGAACTTCAATTTGAAGTTTTGAAGAAATAAATGGAAATATATAAATAGCAATTTGAAATAGCCCTATTATCTGTGCATAACGAATGTTTTATTTTGTTTTCACTTTAGAACAGATGCTGGAAAATTCAATCTAATAAGTTTTTGAAATATGCTTATAGGCTGTTTTACATTTTTTAAACCATATGGCTTTGTCTGTAAATCTAGTTATTTCGAGCAAAAAAATGTGCAGTATAAATAGCATAGTTTGATGTACTCACGTTTAAGGCTGTAAGAATACAAACTCTATGTGTTTGTATATTTATTCACAAATCCCTTGATTGATGATTTCTATTGATAGATAAAAATAGTTATAACATAAAAAATAACATTCTTTTAAAAATGAATATTTGATTTTTAAACAATATAATGTATCAAATACAATGTATAGAATACTCTGAGCTCAGTAGTAAAATTTGAAATGAGTTAAAGAGAATGAGAAACCAAAAAGTAAAACAATCCCATATGTTTAGAAATTAAAAACCATATTTTTTAGAAATTAAAAAAAAATCACATCTATAAGAAATTCAAGAGTCAAAAAAATTAAGTTGGAATATACCTAAAACAATAACAGTGAAAATATGATATGTTAAACCTTTACAGATTAAACAGTAGTTTGGAGGAAAATTTATACCCATAAGCATAACTATTTAAAATAAAAATTTTTGAAAGATAGAAAATTATTGACACATAAATTTAAGAAAGATAAAAAGATATAAAAGTAGAAGTAAATAATGATGAGACAAAATTAATAAAATTTAAAATATAGCAAAGTTCTTTGAAAAAACTTTTCAAATAAACTTGATATTTGAGCAAAACAACAGAAATAAATAAATAAGCTAAGAGAAAATGCACAGATAACAATAACAGTTTGCATCTCACATATATTAACTCATTTAGTCTGCACGAACCTTTCAGAGTAGAGAGTATTACTAGTCTCAATTTACAGTTGCCCAAAGTCACAGGATTGGCCAAGGTCAAACAATGAACCGGTAATCGACTTCAGGCACTGTGTCTCTAGTGCCCTTTTGCTTAACCACTATGTTCCACTTAATCACTAAATAAACAGCATTTGCCTCCAGAAGCTTTTATAAGACAATAATGTGAAACAATTCATGTCAATGGATTTTAAATTTTAAATAAAATGGATTCCTGGCTAGTGAGTCCATTAGGCAAGGAATATATCTTGCCTAATCCTGACTTTCATGAGGAGAGTTTTTTCGAAACACTTCTGGTTTTTCCCTTTTCCTTCATTCACTTTCTATAGGCAAGGAGGGATGATTTGATCAATACATTTGGACAGAATAAATGATACAGTGTCAACTCAGTGCCTCCCAATTTCTCTTAGGGGCCGGCCTGCCAAGAAAGCATGTGCCTCCTCCCCTTGGCCATGTGGGGGCCCTGTAGGGGTCTGCCCTCCATGTCCAGCAGTGAATATGCTGACCTCATTCTGGAATTTATATTAGGAAGCACATTGTTAGTTCACTCCTTAGCTTAATCTTCAAAATCAGCATCATCCATAGTAATAAAGGTGATAGTTGGATTTCCATTTGCTTTTATTTCTTGTTTTATCTTTCAATTTCTTAAGAATAGGGGGTGTGGGATAGGAAAAAGGAATGTTATGTATTATCCTCAAATGCCAATATCTGGTGCTTGAGAAGATAGTGGAAAGCTGGAGTTTTGCAGAGGAAAGATGACTTGTAGAGATGAGGTTTCTGGCACTCAGAGCATGTGGCTGTAAGCACTGGGGATACTGTTCTAACATAAGCCTTTTGACCTTGTCAGTTTGTCACAGCCTATGCTGTAGGATGTAACTGCTTTACCACCTGTGTGGGTGGATTTAACATCAAGCCTTAGGTCTTATGGGATTTTTACTCTCGTTCATTGAGTTTATGGCAGATTGTAAATTATGATAAAGAACTAGATACATACTCCTCTTTTCTAAACCCTTCTTTATCTAATGAGCCAAACAAACACAGCTCTGTGTGTATCTTCTTCTGCTTCCTGTTGTGATGGAAAGGGAATCTACTTTTGAAAGAGTGGCTACTTTTCCCATCATCTTCTGTGATTGGTAGATAAATATTTAACTTTGGTAGTCAGGATTAGAAAGTCTTATAACCTGCAGTTATAAACTGAATTTTTTAACCTAAATTTTATCAATAAAATAAAAGTGATATTTTGAGCTCTTATTTTTCTATTCATTATTTGATATATCAATTTGTTCAGAACTCAACCATGGAAGAGGAGTGATATGTATTGGTGAATCTGAACCCAAAAATCTGGTGTGTAAGCTGAATACTTAAGACATGAACAAGGAGTGAAGTTTCGTATATTTTTATAAAAAATATATGTGAAAACTGAAGCTTCTGGCATGGCTAGGGTGGAAGATTGTAGGTTTGGATGATACCTTTTTACAGGTAGGACATGTGAAATTTCCATCCTGGTAAGACTGTAGTGTATGGCAGTTTGGCTCTACCCGGATTTACATACTTGTAGTCCTCAGCATAGGCACCAGCCTCACTGAGTGCAGGCTGTTTGGCTATGCCCATGAACCAGGGCATAAGCAGCTACTGCTTGACATTAGGTCACAGCTTTTTCCCAAGCAGAAAGAGCTGTACTTGGCACTATGGTGTAAAAAAAGATCATCTTATGGACTTAGTAAAAACTTGCTTTGAGACAAAAAGAGTTTCAGATGAAAATTCCTTTCTGTTTTACTATGTGACTTAGTCAAGTCTGCAAGAAATTTATTAGTGTCAGATGTCAGCAGGCACTATAGATTAGCTGTCCTAAGTCCTTTCTCTATTTAATTTTTTTTCTGAATTGTCTTCAGAGTCTAATTCATGTATTTTGTCCACAGTCTCAAGTGTCACCTGCCACCACAAGACATCAAGTTGGTTTTGAATTCGTTAAACTATAAAAGCTCTGAGCACTTTAGAAATCTAACCCACAGCTTTAGTCATAAAAGAAATGTAGATTTCATTAATAAAAAAGGGGGGGGGAATGGGGTCCTTTATAGTGAAAGTACATAACTTATTGACACAATTAAGTTATCATAAACCCTAAGGTAAAAGAAACAATTAACAAGGCCTATACATAAAGTGGTCTTTCTCAAAGAATCAGGTTTACCCAGGAAATCAAGAAGAAACTGGGTGTGAAAAACATGCTTACCACCCGAACAGGAGCAGTGGAAGAATGAAAACAAAATAAAGGTAGGATGACTAAACCAGAGAAAGAGAGATTCTTTAGATGAGAGTCTAATAAGATAAAGTTGGGGAAAAAAATCTTGAAGGACAATGTAGACTAACATAAAAAGGAAAATATCTACCCAGGTTTAATTTTTCAAAATGAATTTTCAGTAGTGTAGTGATGATTCAGTTTGTTCAGAAGTCACACTTGGTGCCCAATGAAATCTGAAGGAGAAATAGGTGTAGTCTCAGAGAGTGGATTGGAATTTCTCCTTTAGGAGACTATAACAGTCCCTAATAAGAGCAATATAGAAACTATCACTTAAAAATTAGGACATGTAAATGATATGATTACATAACATTTGAATAAATTTAAGAAAAGTTGAGGAAGATCAGAATAATGAACTGGAAAAAATACTGGAAGAATTTTAAAGCTACACAGATATTTTGGGAGTAATGCTATTATTTGGGCTTATGCTCAAAAAATTTATCATCTTTAATCTTTGAACTCTGAAAGATACAGCAAAACTGAATCATCTTAGAAGATAACCTGGAGTATAATAATAGGGCAAGACCTTGTTAGGTGAGATGTTGATTTGATGAGAGCACATCTATTGAGTGCATTTATTCATTATTCAACTTAGTAAAGTGTAGATGGACAATATTTGTTTGAACAGTGGAAGCTTTTGCCTCTCCCTGAACTCAATTACTCCATATCTCTTATTCTTAGAGAACCAATAAGGTAAAATCTAGAGATGCATTAAAAAGTAAACACTTCTAGGTAAGATAGCAAAGGGGAAAGGTGGAAAGAGCTCATATCCAATAAACAGTGCTTGCCCTACCAGTATTAGATAAAGAAACATTTTAAAAAATGTATTTATATAATTTACAAAGTGATCCCCTTGATTAGTCTAAAAGAACATTTAAGAAGTGGATTGTAGCGGGAGAACATTGGCTAACACTTTCATTAGAGGCATATCTGAATACTACAGAAAAAGATATGACAGAAATGCAAAGTGTAAGGTATTTGAAAGTTGAGGAAAGGCAATATCTTTAGGAATACACTGTAGTGTACCTCTATGTACCTCCTGTGCTTTTGGGGCATTGACTTCAGAAGCATCAAATGCTGTTTTATTTCAGATCTGCTCAAAGTGACCACACTGCTGAAACGTAGGGATGAGAGAGAAACCATCTCTAGTAGGATGAACATGGCAAGAGGCATTATCAATTGAGTAACAAAGCACCTTTGTTGCTAGCTGGATGCTGCACTCAAGTTAGCCAAAGTTTTGAGTTATGAAGAATGGGAAAGAAAGATGTGTCAAGTAAAGACTGGTGATGGGAAATTCCAATAATTTCTAAACATTGCAAGAAGTAATACCTCAATTACCATTTGCCTTGCATGTTGGGTAAATAAATCACTTGTTACATTTCTCCTATTTGACTTTAATATATTAATAATGGACTATAGAAGTTACATAGACTTTGAGAACCTATCGAAGTTGAAATTCAGGTCAAATTTCCTTTTCTTCAGACACCATTAAGTTACTGCTATCCCTGGCAATGCTAAATATTGGTTTCTGGGCACATACTTTTGCTGAGGTAATTGCTTTAAGAGATTATATATATATATATATATTTTAATATATTTATATATATATAGGAATTTATATATAAACTATATATATATATATAGTTTTTTAAATTTGGTTATAGTGGTTTCAATGCTGTAATAATCTTGTGTGTCCTATATGCACTTTGGACTCTCTAAAAGTGAGACATATCAGAAACTTGGCATTAAACTAACTCCACTCCTCAAGAGCATAAGAAATCTCATCCATTCCCATGAAACACAGCCCAGGCTGCAACTTAAGCTCCACCAAGGTATTAAGAGCTCCTCGGGACAAGATTGTATTATGAATGTATTAAATAATCTCGAAGAAAGGGAAGCAAGGAAAGGTGTGACCTCAGCAACTTTGGTAATGAGTGGTCTGTAAGACTGAAGGCAGACATATAAGCACTGTAAACTTGTTGATTAAATTGTTTCACACAGTAGTGTAGGTTAAGAATCTTGATACTGCTTTATAAGTATATTAGAATTGAACTATTAAGTAAATAGATGGCAGCCCTCAGGAGCCAAACTTCTCACTGTTAGAGTAATAGGTTATAGATAAGCATAGAGACCCATTTAGTAATGGATTAGTGTTGGAGACATCAGTATGAACACATGTTTAGTTTAATATAAATACAATAATTACATATTGATATATGTATATACATTGATTAAAAATCACACATATGTTTTTCTCCTCTGTCAGCAGAGAGGGTCAAAGGAGACATGATAATTAAGTACAAAGTGTCAAATGGGATCATGGAATGGAAAAGGGTTATTAGGCAAAAATTAAGGAAACCTGAGTAAACTATGGACTTAAGTATATAATAATGTGTCACTTTTGATTCAGTAATTATAACAAATGTGTCATACTCATATAAAATGTTCATGAGAAACAGTATAGTATATGTGGTAACTGTACTCTCTTAGTTTTTTATATAAATGTAAACTTAAAAAATAAAGTCTATTTTTAAAAAATATGGGAGTAAGTTGGAATGACACAAGAAGTCAACTTGAAAGTGCTTCTGATGGCCAAATTTAGGATAATCTAAATGACACTAATGGTAATAATTCATTATAACTCACTAAATAGAATGACAATCCATGAACATATATGGTGTAAATGAACAATTGAATAAATGACTACAAGGACAAGAGACAGTTCTTTTTTACATTAAAGTTCTTACTTAGGAGTGAAAGAAACAGAAAATCACTATTGGGTAATCACCATAGTCATAATTGTTGCAGGTAAAAACGTTGATGGATGCTGAAATTGTGAATGAAAGTGTAATGAGAAATAAGACACTTTGCATAGCCTCGGTGTATTTCCCCACAATGTGACAGTATAAAAACATGGCACACATCATCTTAATCAAATGATTGAAGTTAACTTTACTAGTGCTGACACATATTCATATCATCTACCTCTTAGTGTCTTGCTCTGAGAAGGGTGCAATATTAATTTTGTATTTATGCCAAAAGTTCATAATCATAATCTAATCATAAGAAAATATCAGGCAAACCCAAGTTTAGGAATATTCTATAAAATAACATACCAGTATCCTTCAAAAGTGTCAAAGTCATGAAAGTCAAAGAATGACTGGGGAATTGCTCCCAATTTGAGGACACTAAGAAGATATAGCAGCTAAATGCAATTTGCTATCATTGATTGGTCATTTGGTTACATTTGAATAAATTCTATAGGTTAATGGTGTGATGGGCTGAATGTATATGCGCCCTCTAAATTTTATAAGTTTAGGCCATAACCTATGGAGTAGCTGTATTTGAAGTAAGGAAGTAATTAATTAAATGAAGTTATGAAAAGAGAAGCCAGAGAACTCTCTTTCTTTAAACCCTCCTCCTCTACCCCCAAGCACCCATGTACCTAGGAAAGGACATGTGAGCATACAGAGAGAAAAAGGCCATCTGAAACAGAATGGGAGAGCCCTCCCAGATAACCCAACTGGCAGTGTGATCGTGGACTTTCCAAACTCCAGAACTATGAGAAAGTAGATGTCAGCGTTTAAGCCATTCAGCTTGTGGTATTTTGTCATGACAAATCAAGCAGATCAATACAAATGGTGAATGGCATTTTATCTATGTTATTTCCTAGTTTGGCAATTGTATTATGCTTGTGTAATATATTAACATTTGGGGAAGCTAGGAGAAAACTATGCAAGTGTGCTATGCGTTGTTTTTATAAATTTTCTTGTATTTAAAATAAAACATTTTTTAAAGAGCTAAAATTATAACGAAGCAATAACATTTGCTAAATCTGAATACTATCCTAGTACATTTTTATTATTTTTGTGTATTTTAAATGTTTGATCAAATAAATGTATATATGTTTTGATCATTCCCTTCCATGAAACTTCCCTGATGATCCACTCCAGGTGATGAGTCAAGGGGCTGAAAACCAGGACATTAGTCACAAGTCTGTATAGAGAAAGATTATGTCCTCACACCATCCTGTCCAGAAATCAAAGCGCTGTCAGCCTGGCTGCTGCACAGGCAGGGAATGGAAGTAAACTCTCTGAATAAACTGAAATTCCTCAGAACAAAAATCTACCTCTCCTGCTCCACCCGCCACACACACCCAATGACTTTACACTGGCAATAATGACTCCGCTCAAAGAGTTGTAATGATTTTGAAAGTAATCTCCAGGTGCTGGGCTGTCAACCTGGTGTACAAAACTATATCAAGAGAATGAGGCTGAGAATAGCAATAAAAAATAGAGTGGAGAATTAGGGTGATTTTGAGTCCATAATCAATACAGGCACATCTTAACAAAGTGAATAAATACTTAAATATTTTACTTTTTTTGTTACAGTTCATATCTTTTACGTTCATATCTTCATAAATGGTGTCTTGAGTTCTGGATTATTTTATAATTTTTTTTATGAAGCATGATTGATTGGAAAATGTGGCCATATTTACTTTGATTCAATTATTCATAGTTATGGTAAACTATTAAACAATGAATAATCTTCAAATTTCTAAAATATCTTTGCATCTCATTTTCTTCACTTATAATATGGTGATAACAAGAGTACTTTAGAATCTAACAATTCAATGCAATGATCCATAAAAAGTGCTCAGTACTGTGCTGACACATACTAAGCATCCAGTGAACATCAGGCATTAATATCATTGTTAGCTATTGCTTTATTATTAATAATTATTTAATTAATGACTTAACTATTTCCTAAACTATTATACTTGTCAACTTATTTAAATGTTAAAAATATACACTGCAACGTGAGGTGATAAATGACAAGGTCATTCTTTGAATTTTTTTATTTTAGCATTTTTTCAAGGTATAAAATGTTATCCATTTGTTTCAAACCATACCTTGTAAAATGAAGATGTTCATTACTAATATTAACAAATAGTAGTAATAAACAATGCTACTTTGATATAAATATACTCTAGGGTAATAGAGTTCATTGTTAAAGTATAATGTCAGCAAACCTAAGCTTCCTTGTTTTATTGAATTATCTTTCTCATATCTAAGTCAACCTTCTTTTTTAAAGAAACCTTTATGCTTTATTGTTCTGATAAATAAATCACCTTGACAGATTTGAATATTACCACTTGATATTTCTACTATTATCCAAATATAGCCCTTTTCCTTGAAGATTTCTCTAAATATTTCTGTTGACAACAAATACAAGTGCAATTTGAACTGTAATCTTTTCACTGTTATCTCAGTAAATGAATCTTACCTTAGTTCCAAAAAGGTGGATAAAACTGGCAATGAGAAATATTTATAGCTTGTAGGAATTATTATGTCCTTGTAGAAATCTTGTATTTATCTACAGATGATCTTAAAGAGCCATTTGAAGGCACCAGAAAAAAGAATCAAATTAAAATATTTATTTTTTTCCCCAGTGGTCATTCCCAAATATGTACATTTTGACTAGCATGTGAATTTTGTGCTGTTTCCATCCTGGAAGATTTATCCCTTTGGTGAGTTGCAATACTGGCACAGAATGACAAGAGTATGTGTGCGTGCGTGCGTGTGCGTGTGTGTGTGTGTGTGTGTGTGTGTGTGTGTGTTTATTTTTATAACACCAAAATACCAACATTAACACCAGTATTTTATTTTAAAGTATCCAGAATGCACAAATAAAATCAGCTGAAACTAAATATATAATTTTAAAACCTATATATACAATATATTATGTCAAATACAAAATATAAATGTATATGATTATATGTGATGTGCACATCTATAAATATAAAACATAAATAAAATATAGAAAATTATAAATATATTATAAAATATCAACTATAATATAAATTAACAAATATGTGTACTTCAAAGATAATACTCTATTATAAATTGGTAGCATATACATTTCCAAAATAAGTGATATAAAATGAAAAAGTAATTTTACATGTAAACTGAAAATGAAATATTATTTTTAAACCAGTGGATTTTTAAAAATAATGCATTAAGTTTGCCATAGTTAAGTAGAAGCATCTTTTTGATCATTTTTCCCCAGCTGAATGAGAAGATTATGGCTCTATGGCATAATGTTGCTAAATTTAGTATGAGCATACTGCAGATCAAAACCCTTGAGCTCAGCAATCTACAGTTTCTGCCTCTTAAGTAGCTAGTAGCATAGGCAGGAGCCATCATACCCAGTCATTCATGGTACATGTGTAACAGGGGGGAAATTTCATTTACAACCACCATTGAATTTTAAGAGAGAATTCCTGGTAGCATCAGCTCTTGTTTGTTGAGTACTATCTTGGGCTTTGACCAATAAGTTTGAAGGTGGAAACTGGAGCATCACTGAATGGCTTTGCATAATAATTGGGATGAGAGAAATTTAAAATTAAGGAAATAGGAAGCCACGAAATTAATCTCTGTGGATAAAAGACTGAATAGAACACTGTCTATTAGTGATGACAGGAAAGAAAGGAGACTTGAAAGAAGATATGTTGGCTTAACGTTTTAAAGTAGTTTGCTTTAGTGTGCAGGTAAGGGCAAACAAAAGTAGCTAGTGTCAAGATAGCTGATCAAGTTCTAAGTTTACAATGTTAAAGTTTAATTGTCATGTTGATGACATTTTAGGTCCTCATCAATGGAGTACCTAGTTTGTGCATTTCTCTACTGGGTACTTATTGAACTAGAGAATGCTCTTTGCAAATAAAATTATTTGGAATTTTATCTCAATTCTAAAAGCACTATCCTCTCTAAAACTTTTTCCATAATCTGAGCTTTGAAGGTAAAATCTCTGTTTTTTGAAATCTAATGTGAGTTAGTATTTGGGGACTACCCTGAGCCAAAATATTTAATTTCAAGTTTGAAATAACTAGTTATCAGCTTCTTAAATCTCAAGAAAAGTGATATAATTTATATGAACATCCCCTTAGGTATAAAATGTGACTAAAATAAAAAGAAATCAATTGTTATATTGATGGTTACTCAAAGTAGTGATGTTTTGAATAATGTATTTCTTGATATTTATTAGTCGTCGTTGTTGTTGTAATTATTAATTATTTACACAAGATGTTTCAGGTTCATCTTTTGGATCCTTTGCCCCAGAAAGAAAAAGAATTATGTCTGTTCTTTGTTATTTATAAAAACATTTTTAAACAAACATTTTTTTCCAGCAAACATAAATTTCCACAATTAAACATATATAAACAAGTAGGTCACTTTGTAATAGAGACATACTAGTGGATGGTATTCAAAAATAAATCAAAGCTCTCTCTTCTTTCTGCCTAAATGTTGCAGTCCAAAGACCATTAAGAAGTGCTAAGCAAAATAAAGAATTCATGTTTGAGGGGAAGAGTGAGGGATCCTGACTGAGAAGAGAGGCATATACCTGAGATGTAATGGCATCTCTACAAACAGCATTCCCTTGGAATGCTGGACCTGTGTAAGTGGGAGGTACTGGAGCCCAAGTGGAGTTAGGAAGGCATCCACCCACTAGAGAGTCAGCTGATGTGTGGTGTTGAAGCTTGATTATGGCATTAGGATGCCCCACAGAGGGGCAGCACAGCTCAGGGAGTCAGAGCTCAAGTGGAGTGATAAAAGCAACCAAAAGAGACCGGCCCCGGGGAGGTGTAGAAACTCAAATAGGGAGGAGAGGGTGTCCAAAGGACTTGCTGAGAGGCAGGTCCAGTAATTTAAGTATCTGCATAGGAAGGTGCCAGTCATGGTGTCAGACCACAGCAGAGTGAAGAGAACATCTCATGCAGGTGGGTTGCCTAGAACAAGGTGTTGGGACCTACAAAGGATAAAGAAGGCATCTACTGGGGGTGGAGGCAAGCAGGACTGACCAGCACATTGGCTATGTCGAAGCCCAATACAGTAATTTTTCCCAAGGGAAGATATACACAGAAGAAGCTTTTCCAGTTTAGTATCCTGAACCATAGAAATAAAAGGAAAATTATTTTATTGTTTATGACAAGTATACATTATGTGGAGGAAATCACGTTGTTTATTTACATCTAGGATAAATAGTCTCCACCCTCTAAATACACACTTAAATACATACTTATCAATCACCTATCATGTTTTTGGCCCTTTATAAATGGAATTGTTTCCTTTAATCATCATGACAATCTTTTCTTTTTTAATTCACATTTTATAAATGACAAAAGTTATACCTAGAGAAATTAAGATATAGATTCTGTTCTCAGAGGCCTATAGAGAGGCAGATATGTAGAATTTAGTACTATAAGTTCCAAAGTATATTGGATCAATTTCTTTGGTGTTACATGAAAGGTACATCCAACTCTGAAATGATTTTCAAACATATTTATTTAAGCAATACACATTTTTCTTCAAAAGTAATATTTGTGTAAGCACCATAAGTAAATCAATAGAAGACCTGCTCTGGTTGAAGTCCAGAGGTTCTCAATCTTGGTCACATATTGAATCTATCTTGAACAGACCTGGAACCATCAGAACAGACCTCCTGGGTATAGAGCCCAGGAATCAAGACATCTTAAACATTACCCAGATTATGTTACTGTACATCCAGGGATGAGTTACATTGTGGTAGTCGATGAGAGAGCACTATAAGGTGACTGCTATGTCAGGATTATGAAGGATGATTGAGGAAGCAATCCTAGAGGATTGGAAAGCAGGTGACTAGTGAAATAGTCTTAGACATTGAGGTCAATTTTAATAAAGTTCTCAGAGGTTTAATTTAGGATATATCTATGTTTTCTACATAATTCATAAGCCTATGGGCTATATTACAACTTCCTGGCAACCCAAAATTACAGATTGTGTGTGTGTTTAAGAACCTGGAAGTAAAAGACACTGGATGTGTGACAATGCAGAGAAAAGCAAGATCAACAAATTAATTGAACTGCTCTTCGGTTACTAAATGAATCTAAGAAAATTGATAGGTAAATTGATAAGAAATATTCTCTACTTTTCCTTTGAAAGCTCTGAATGCTTAGTAGATTTCTCAGCTATGTCAACAAATTTGAATGTAGTCACTTGTCAAATGTTTCCTAAACAGAAGTTAGATAAAAGAGGATAAATAATGAGTAAAGAGCCTGGCTTTTATAAAAAATAATCATAGTGTTGAATGAGATACAGATACTTTCCAGCAAGAGCTATATTATTGGAATTTCTGAGGATGATCTTGGGAAGATATTTTCAAAAGTCTAGGAAAATGTTATTTAGAGGGATCAAAAATAAAAATTTTATTCTGTTTTATTCTCAGTCAATGTTTTATCCAACTTTATCTTTAACTATGGTTACATAAATTAAGTATTTTCCCAAAAGATGATGAAAAAGTTACATCCTAAGTGACAATATAGTAAAGATTTAAAAGCATTGATTTTAGAATAAGATAAATGAGTTTGAATTGTAAATTGTTTCTCTGTCATTCGGAAGTTATGTACCTTTGAAATGGCATTTGATATTTCTAAGCCCAGTTTTCTAATTTCTTAAATGGTGTTAAATTTAGTACTTACTTCACAGGATTGTTGCTGAGATTGAACTAGCTGACACATGTGAAGTGTGTGAAATAGTGCCTAAAACATGGTCACCTTCAATAATTGTTATGCTATTATTATTTTACTAATTTAACATGCCAAGTTGGTGGAGAACAAGTGGAATTTGGTGGAGAAAAAGGGACTTTATGGGATACAGTGTACTCCAAAAGAGCTAGAATGTTTTAACAGAATAAACAGAGTAAAACAAATTGATAGAAATCAAGGATTCTCTATTCAGAGATCATATAAGTTCTAGAGGCAGAACTGATTTCATAGATCTTTTTTTTTACTTAAATATTTAGAGCATTATAAAAATAAGTGACCATTATTAACACAAAATTAGAAAGCAGCCTAGAATTTATAAGCTGTGAGGAAGTCTGTCACTAGTATGTGAAGCAGCAAACCTTCCAGATATCTGTGGGGAACTGAACCCCCATAAATCCTTCTCACCAAATTCATGGTTCTCTCACTGCTGAATCTTGTTTGAGACACTAAACATTTATATTGCCATTTAAATTTAGTTTTAAAAAAATTTGGCTACTTCTAATTTTGATTTTTCATGTTACCACTATAACTTTGTTTTGTTTGTATACATTTAGCACTGTACTAGATATTGTTTAAAAATGGTGAACCAAACAGATGTGGTCTTTGCCCTCATGGGTTTATAGTCTAATAGGTAAAATAGACATTAAAAAAGAAAAAGCACAGACTGATCAAAAATAAGCATGGTTAACCTATGTTAGCCAGACAATTTTTAAAATCTTTTTCCTCTTAGTCTATTGGAGAGATAAAAGCCCTATTGAAGATCCTTATGAGTACAATATATTTAAACCTATATGATAATCTGACACAAAAATTTCTGATTAACCATATTCCAGAAAGGAACTCATGATTGAAAATCTCACTCAGGGATCTGAAAATACAGTTACTGTCCTGTCTATAGCTCAGTGCCCATTTAGGTAAGTAGTATAGTGTAGATCCATTCAGCTAAGGTAGAGAACATTCAACCAGTTTTCATACATGGGTGCCATGAACCTGCACTTTGGTGAGACCTACAGACAATTCATTTAAGCAAGAAAGATTCTCAAGGCATTAGGGAGAGTGGTGAGAAAAGAGATAAGAGACAAAATAGTTCTCTGTTGTAAAAGCTTAGGAAACAGATCACTCCCTAAATGTAGTTTGGAATTTTAATGTCTAGGTGATATCAAAACAAAAATTATACTGGACTAAGTTAAACAGTCAAGGAAGACTTTATTCAAGAGTACTGCAATAGGGTAGTGAGGCCAGAACCCCGTCTGAGCTCAATTCTGTTGAAATAAGAGTGGGAGAGATTTTAAGAGTTAAAATGGAGGAAGCATAGGCCATCTACTTTTGCTAGCTCACCTTACTCAACAAAAAAGGAAACTTTCTCATACCTGCATAGTAGGAGGTAGCTTTACAGCAGGGTCAAGGTGGCCACTGAGGTTAGGCTCCTACCCTTCCAGAAACTGAAAGAAAGCTTGATGATCAGATTTCAAAGTATGGCCCCCCAGGTTCTTGAGAAAGATAGTCCTGGGTCATGGAACTGGCAAGAGGCCTTTAAAAGATTTATATCTCAAAAGGAAAGGGAAAGAATTTGCAATTACAGGTTTTCTAAAGTAAATGCTCTAAGAAAAGAGAGGCCAGGGGCCTAGAGGCAAAAAGAAGCCTGCCTGAAGTTTGGTTAAGCTGAGGGAAACACTAAGCCACTCTTGGTTAGTGGGCAATGAGTGAGAACTTTTAGTAGCAAAAGAATTTCTCTTTGGTAGGATGCTACAAGGAAACTTAAATTCTAATGGCAAAAAATTAATGAAATCAGAGATTTTGTGACTATGATTCAGAACTTAATTAGGTCACCACTAAAGAGTTTTAATGTACCAATACTTTAATCTATACGGTCTCACCTCAAAGACCAATTTTTTCCACACAAACAAAAAAGGGATATTTAAAATGATGTTCATTTCAATGGAAGAAATTCTGAAAATATTTATCCTGCTTAAAACCCTAAGTGAATATCTGAATTTAAAAGAATGTATTATTTTATTATATCATAGCTTATCATATTTCAAAGTGGAACTTTTGTTTTATCCAATAATTTAACATGGAATGTGCTAAATAAGGAAAATACACATTATGCAAATTAGCTATCAAAACTGAGTCCTACAAGACCCTTCGTGAAACTTCCAAAAAGGTGGGATATACTCACAGAAATGATTCTCACCCCTGCCTGTGCAATAGAATCACATTTGGAGCTTAAAAAAAAAAAATCCTAACCTGCCCTTGCAGATCTTCAGTATGAGAATCAATTGTGAGGTCAATTGTTTTTAAAAATGCTTTGAAATTGTGCTCTGCAGACCAGTGTCTCCTGGGAGCATCTTAGAAAGGCATCTTGGTCTTTGCAACATCTGTGGAATTGGAATCAGCATTTTGATGGAAACTTGGTTGTGGACAGGCACCAGAAGTCTGAGAAGCACTGCTCTACGGGAGCTGTTGCTTCACAGCCTGGGTGAGAACCACTCACTCACCAGGTTAGCACGAACCAGCCTCTAGCACTGTCAAAGCAGCCCTTCCACAGCTATAGCTCCTGAGCATTCAGCTTTGCTTCCTATTTAAGACACATCTTTGTAGAAAAATTTTAGCACAGCATTTTGAACCTACAAAAAACTGAAAGGAAAATACAGAGCAAGATGGTGGAATTTCTGGCACTTAATTTAAAAATTTCAAGAATTATCTTAAATAAGGGTTTATTTAGAAAAAGTGAGCTGAAGAGAGCAATTTACCAAACCAGGAATTAGACTCTCCAGCTTCTCCTTGATTATTTTTTGCCAGGGGCAAGCTACTTTTTTCAACTCCTCCATTCAGATAGTAAGGACTATTATTGCCTCTCTTAACAGTTACTTGAAAACAAATTAGGAAACCTTAAAGCAACTTCTGCTCCTCTGGGGAGAAAAACTTTATTAAATTAGTAGTAGGTAGAAATAACATTTATTAGTTCACCATATTTCCCTTAGGCAAATGACAACACTGTGCAGAACTGTGTCTGTGGGTGTGTATAAGTGTTTCTGAAACAGTAATTCCAGAATGTAAAGTAAAAAGGGAAGATAAAATTTTGCTCAATAATAATTTTACTATTATAGCTGTATTTACCTTTCTGTGCTCTATTTTTGAGCATCCCAACTGAAATATTATTATTTGTTTTCCTATATATTTCTAGCAAGCCAAAGAAGCAATTTTAAAAGTGATGAATTTTTTAAAAATTCAACGACCAATGATTTCCTTTTGTTTTTCATTCAAAGATGTAGAGAGATACAAAGAGTGATGATTGCAATCTTACAGGTAAAAAAAAAGTCAAAGAAATGCCAAGTCACAATATTTCTTAAATTCAGTGAGCTCTGACATTGCACAGCAACCAAGTGGCCCAAATCTAAGAAAATGCAGAAAAGAAGAGAAAAGATTGGGCAATCACTCTCTTGGGCAAGACCCAACTGGATGCTCAGGCCTAGAAGGTCAACTTGGGTGCTTGGCACACTGATGAGCATGCTGGTAAATGAGGAGAACCACTTGAGGTTAGAAATATCAGGGGTGTTCTTATATTCTTGCAAACCCCAAAACTCCATCAGTGCTCACAAAAAAATAGGGAGAATTCTCAGAAAGTCTCTCCTGAAGAACAGGAGAAAGGGACAATAGCAGATGCTAGTGAGATGTGGGGAGAACACTGCTGATATAATCACCCCCATCTCCCTACTGAACAAAAAGGGTAACCTGCTGGGAGGACAACAAACATGGTTGCCATTAGATCACTGGTAGAAATCCATTTCAGATGAGGGCAAAGAAGAAAAAATCTCTACTCCAGAGGGAAGGTCAGGAGAGATATGATGTCTGCCAAAGACTGAGGGTTTATTAGATCATAGAGCATGCCACCCCAGCCACCCAACAGGCAAACAGACATAAAAAGAATCTTTCAGGGGTGGGAGGAGGAATAAATGGGCAAAATACAGAGGACTCTTAGGTTAGTGAAAATACTCGTTATAATGTTATAATGATTGATATATGTCATATGTGTTTGTCCAAACCCATAGAATGTACAACATCAAGCGTAAATCCTAAGGTCAACTCTGGACTTCGGATGATTATGATGTGTCAGTGCAGGTCCATCCTTCTTAACAAATATACCATTCTGGTAGGTGGTATTGATAATGGGAGAGGCTATTCATGTGTGTGAGCAGGGGGTACGTGGGAAGCTTTTGTACGTTCCTCTCAATTTTGATGTGAATTTAAAACCACTCTAAAAAAATTTAAAGTCTAAAAATAAAAAAGGAATCTTTAGAAAAGATCTACAGGTAACAGTGGAACAGACTCTGAGGAAAAAAAAAAAGACAAAAACAAAAAGCGAAATAAAAACCTTTAGAAAATTAGCCCCTACTCTAAACATGAGGTAATTACTTAGAAGAATTTGAAGACTGTGGTGCACTAAGGGTAACCATAGCAACAAAAACCCTTCAAACCTAGCCCAACTCTTAGAGTAAATCAAATCAATTCACTAAAAGCCTCAATAGGAGGAAGGTACACCCACTTCTAGGTATAAAGCTACTTACCTCAGGCTTTAGTATACTACACAAGAAGTACAACTTTCAAACAACAAAAAGTTATGAAGCATTCAAAAAAATAAGCTACAGCAACATACTTCCAAGAGACAAAGCAATCATGACATTAATGTTAGAATGATACGATATGACAAGGGATTTAAAATAATTTAAAATGGTTAATAGGTTAAAGATTCTCATGAAAAAGGTAATACAAGGCATGTTCAAATGGATAATTTCAACAGACAGATGGAAACTATAAAAAAGGAATCAATAAAAATGCTAGAAGTGAACAAAACAGTAACAGAGATAAAGAATGCCTTTGATGAGCTCATCAGTAGATGCTGCAGTGGAAAAAAGAATCTGTGAACATCAAGATAAGTTAATAAAATTATGCAAAGTGAAACACACACAAATCTGTGTTTGTACATGTTACAGAATAATTTTCTCTCTTGGCTACAAAGGTGAGAGTGGGTTGACTTCGCCCTTGAAGCAAGTCATTTCGAGAGAATTCAACACTGGTGATTGACTTTTAGGGGCATGCTAACCAAAGTGAGTAGTCATTGATTGACTAGGAAGATTTAAAACCAGTTCAAATGTTTACTTATTATCATATATTTAGAACAGTATGGGGACATTTTTATAAATTCTCAAATCTGTGTATTATTCTAATTGCTGATTTGGCCTAAGATTAAATAAAAACTAAACATACTGAAAACTGTTAAATAGAATTTGTTTTTTAAGTTTGGCGTGGCTAGACTTCATGTCCTAATTGCTGAAAATTTCAATGTTTTTTTGAGACATTAGGATAAAACAAAGTGGACTTACATTGTAATACTAGATTTTTGTTTTTTATAACTATTGGACAAATATTCTCGGATTATTCAGCCTTGGCCTCGGAAGATCAAATTATCCAATATTTTAATCAAATATTGTTTAAGATTTCTCTTCCTACTACTGTATATCACAGACTCGGACAAGAACATTAATTTCTATAGTATTATTCCAAAGTTACATAGTAATTTCTATTGTAGACATTAAAGGTCAAATTAAATGCGAGAAGAAACTGCAAATGATGTTTGATGTATTACTGTGATGCAACTTAGTGTGTGGCATTTTAATTTTGAAAATACTGTAGGAGTGAGTTGTGGGAGAATAAAAATTGTCTATTGCAAATAGAACTCATCTCAAGATAGTATCTGTTTTATGCATTACTTTTGTCAGAAACTGTGTAATTGACGATAATTTGCTTGCTAATCTAATTAAACTATGAACAAATGATGCAAGAAATTGTGAAGAATTCTGGGTAGAGCCTTGGGCTCTTCTGGATGGATGTTACTGACAGTACTAAGCACATTTTTCTGAGTCATTATTTTATGTATTGGATGGTGAAGAGAGAATCAAAAAATCATTTCTGCAGTAGTTACATGTTTAAACTCCTAAACAGCTTACATGTAATTCAAAATAAAGTGTTTAAGGTGTAATCACAGAGGAATAAAAACAAAACCAGGAGGAATCAGGTAGCTGGCAAACAAGCAATGAATCTTGAACTATGTCTTTTCTGAATATGTCTCTCTGCTTCCTGACCCTCAGGGCCCCCAGGTGTTTCTACCTGTCTCGACCTGCAGGCTCATACCAGACATCTCTCTGAAACCAAGTGAGTTCCCGCCTCAGAAGCCAGTTGCCTTTGTGTCAGCCTAATTTTTCTTCTCTATGTGCTTTAAACGATCACATTTTTAAAGTGAAACATCAATACATGTCTGGCAAGCAGAAGTGTCTTTGCGAGACCACAGGACAAGCTATTTTAAATCTAAGCTGTTTCAGGATATCTTGGATTCTTGAGCATTATATTCATGATTTTTGCTCAAATATATGTACATAGGTCCCTTCCTTTCTGGCCATTTCATCCTCACCCCATCTGTATATTGTTTCTGCGTTTCATTCATAATCTGTTTATTTAATCAGTAATTCAATAAATATATGAAGGCATACACTATTTATCCACTGTAGTTCTAGGTGCACTGGTAGTCTGCCATATACCTGACAAAATCCTCCTTTTTATTTTCCCAAGATTGCCAAACACTTCAGCTTCTTTTGACAGTTCACATATGTTCTTATTAACAATTATTTTCATTCAACTGTTTGCAGTCAGATAGATGTAAACTTCACAAGAATGAATATCATGGCTATCATTTATTCTAGCTTGTACCCATCTCAGCGCCTGGTATATATTAGAGGTTTACGATAAATATTTGTTGAATAAATTCTTTAGTAGCAAGATCTGTTTCATATTCATCTTTGTTTTCCCAAATTCTGGTGTCTAGAATTCTCAATAAATGTTTAATAGTAAAGAATTAATAAATTAATGTACCCTAATCTCTTATTTCTAAGCCAAAAACCTTTGGGCTATTTTTTTAGCCTTAATTCCAACCATCTGTTGAGTTTCTGCCACTTTCCTCCATAACCTCATCCTTGTTCCTGAAACACTTGCTTACCAGACCCACCTATTTCTTACCTGAACACTGTGTTTCCGATAACATTAGTCGTCATCTTAGTAAACTGCAGTTCCTCTCTTAACTATTTAAAATTCCATGTCTAACCTTTCTGTTTCGCCTTATCTTTCTGCTGGCTAAGTTCAAGTAATAACTATCTCTGTTCATCCTGTGCTCAAACCTCCTGGCTCAGGGAGGACATCGTGCCCCGGATCTTGCTACTGGGGCCTAAGTTTAAAGGAGGCAACAAGATGACATTTCCTGACTTGAGATTGTTGAGTTTGGTTAGCGCAATATTCTGACTGTAGTCAATATTTTCCCCCAAATCCCTTTACCTCATTTGTTTTATTTTGAATATCT
The DNA here is from genome assembly GCA_028627145.1 of Eidolon dupreanum. Classification (NCBI taxonomy): domain Eukaryota; kingdom Metazoa; phylum Chordata; class Mammalia; order Chiroptera; family Pteropodidae; genus Eidolon; species Eidolon dupreanum. The sequence continues at coordinate 127,262,536 of CM053502.1, read as the reverse complement.
CTCTTGCTCATGAAGACAGAAAGTCCATAAGACCAGTGACTGCACTGTATTTTTATCCATTTTCTGTTCCCTCACTATGATCTTAGCGTCTAGCTCAGTGCATTATTTATAATAGTTGTGTGTGTGTGTATATATATATATATATATGTGTGTGTGTGTGTATATATGTATATATATGTATATATGTATATTATAGGTAAAATTAAAACTGTATAATAAAACATAATGAAATAAGAAAAATTTAGAAGATGATTAAGTATTTATTTTATACCTTAACTACTCTCAAATGCATGAATTATTTAAATATCCACATTTTTAGCATCTAGTATATTATCGAGCGTGGGATAGGAAATTAGGCCCATGTGAGCTTTCCAAAACATCTGGGGCTTTTAAATTGACTAGACTTTTAATATTAGATTTTGCATTATAAATTTTGAAACACAATTTCAGGATGAAATTATCTGGAGACCCTCGGCTATTATTGCTGTGTAAATATATACAAAACTGATATATTATTTTATAATTGTAAGAGTTTTTATTGTTTTATAATTATCACTGCATAAATTTCTCATTTAATCTCCACAATCGTACTGTGAAGTAAATATATTATCTCCATTTTTAGGTGTGAAGCTCTGAGATTTTAAAGTGACTTACCCAAAAACAAAACTCAGCAGTTTTAGTGTTATCATTTATATATTTTTCAAAACAAATAGTTCACCCACTGTTTGGAAGCTTAGAAGTGTATGATGGGTTAAATCTTAGGGTTGCTTTTTAATTAGAAGAACTCTTTATCCTTCTTTGATAGGCAAAAGCCTGATACTAATTTAGATTTAATTTAACCCATTGGTTCTTGGTCTATTTTAATAAACATTACTTTCAACAGTAAGTTTCTGAATTATTTTAAACTCACAATAAAGACTATAACAACCTCTCAAAACCAATGTAAATATTAAAGCTGGAAAGATTAGAACATATATCTAGAACAAGCTTGGTTAAATGACTTGTCCATAGATATTCTGTTCATCGAGCCAAGATTTGGAAATGTCATTTACTTCACATCTGACATATTTCTCTACAGGAAGTTAGAAGTCATGGAAATATAAATAAATCTTAGACACTTATTACTCGGATACTTTACACCTGCCTCCATGGGGTGAATTGTACCTGTAACAGTGGTCCTGACCATCTCTGCCAGCAGATGTCAGCACTATAAGCATTTACTGGCATTTTTATTAGCCTCATAAATAAAAGCATAGCAACAAAGGATGGTGAAATTCGAGATGTGAATCTGTTTTATTTATAATGCATCCGGTCAACTTTATCAGGATTTTCTAATTATGAGCTTTGATAATTTGTGTTTAAATGGTGTTTTGAGACCAATTTCTAACATGTGCGTGGAAGGTTTCCCCTCCCCACATACCACTAATCAATGCTCAGGGCACCGGCTAGATGTTCTACAATTCAACTCAATTCTGACATACTCTACCCAGAGATAGCATTAGGTTCCACACAGTAGGGCTCAGTCCCACAAAACCACCCTCCACTTCAGATGCTAATCGCAAACCCAGATTGTCACTTGTATTTCTGACCAACATGCTATAAATCAGAGGTTCTCGCACCCTTTTCTTTGGATTCAAGTAATCTGCTAAAGCAGCTCACAGAACTCTACTAGATTATTGGTTTATTACAAAGGATAGTAAAGATACAAACCAACAGCCGGATGAAGAGATACATAGGGTGAGTTCCCAAAGGAGCTTCTTTTCTATTGAAGTTTGGGGTCCCAATATGATGGCATATGGAAGTGTTCTGGTTCCCCAACCAGGAATGTCTCCAAATATCTTCTTTTTGGGTTTTTATGGAGGCTTCATTACATAGGCATGATAGATTAAATCACTGATCATTGGTGATTAACTCAAACTCTAGCCCCTCCCCATAAATCAGGGGTGAGACTGAAAGTTCCAACCCTCTTTTCATGGTTGGTTCTCTTGGCAACCAGCCCTCATCCTTAGGTGCTATACAAAGTCACCTCATTAACATAAACCCAGTTGTAGTAGAAAGGGCTTGTTATGAATAATAAGATAACAATTTCACCTTTATGACTCTCAAACGAATTCAGAAACCGAAGAAAAGAGACCAAATATTACAACAAGAGAGGCTCTCATTGCTCTTATCATTCAGAAAATTTCAAGTGCTTAGAGAGCTATAAGCCAGGAACCACAGATGATACCCAAATATATGTGAAAAATATATTTTGCTCATCTGAATGACTAAATATATATTTCTTATAAATCACAAGATTGCAGTGTTCAGATGTTATGTGCTTTTATGACTTCCCTATTACATATGTCTGCATTTATATCTTTAACTCTCAGTGAGTAAGTTAATATTTATGAAGAGGAAAGTATAAGAAAAGTAAGAAAGTAATAGATATTTGGATTGCTCAGCAACTTGCAGGAATATTGATATATATCTCCAATTAAAAACTAAAATATCACAAATAAATCAGTCAATATCTGCTAACTTCATGTGGCAGTTTGACTCTTAAAATACTGTTTAATCTACAATTATTTTCTTGTTTATAAGAGAGGATTATAAATCACAATCTCATCAATTCATATGTTTTAAAGATTTGGCTAAATGAAGGGAGATACATGAAGTACAATGATTTTCTTTTTCATTTTTAGTCATCTCCATATCTTACATGAAAGTTTTAATATAAAGAAGCTTCTGAGGAAAGAAGCTCACATAATTATATTTCTCCAGTGTGCCCAGTTCATATGTAATTTTACGCCAGAAAGTAAATTTAGAGTTCTCTAGGCCATATTCATGTATGTAAAGAAACGAAGACTCTAAAAAGGTAAAAGTCTTTATATGAATCTTCCAAATTCCAAGATCATGATAGTTGTAGAAGGTAAAAATCAGAATCTATTTTTTCTAAGTCTCTATCCTGAGTACCTCATGGTGCACTGAAAAACTCAAGGCTCATATTCTAAATTAATCACTCTACATTGTATTAAAAATGTGGCATGACTACTTCTAGTACAGCAAAGTCTAGTCTTAAAATCAAGAGTATAAATTGTATCTTATTAAATACTGTTAAATAAGAAGTTATAATGCCTATTATTTTAATATTTATATTATAGACTATATAAGTTGTAAATAAGTAAAATTGTAAAGAAATAAATTGGGTTGATTATTTTCTTAAGCAATCAATCAATGAAACAATAAGTATGTTTGCAAAACTACAGTGTATAGAAGATACAAGGTCCTAAATCCTTAAAAAAATATATGATTTAGTTGAGAATATAGGGAAAAAATTATAAAAATTTATTAACTTTATGAGTTGATAAGTGTCCAATGTATATAATTTGTGTTGGAGTTCACATGTGGTAGGAAAACCTTGTCATACCCAATCTAGGAAGATAGAGAAACTTTAGTTAATACTAAAGAGAAAAAAAGCATTTAAAGAGGTGAAAAATGAAGAAGAGTAGACAAAAGAGAAAATTAACGTGTACTCTTCAGTTTGAGGTGTGTATTTCAAGATAAATAAAAATGAACATATTTGCATACCTTTAATTATTTTGTTTTGTGTTTCTTACATCATTCAAAGGCTAGTGGCTCCTTTTTTGGGATGGGGAAGGTAAAAAGGAGAAGGAAGCTTGTGTGTCATTATTTTAAATGGTTGCAATAAATAAAAGGTGTATTAAAGAAATTATTTGATGTCCTGAAGCAAATGCCATATCAAATACATGAAGCATCAAACTTTTATGCCCTGCAACTTCCTGCAGACTATAAGGCAGTTTAGTCTAATGAAATAAATTAAAAATTTCAATCTCATACATATGTGTGTGAAAACACATACATAAGTATAAGTGAGGGAGGTATTGATCACCAATGTGAAAAAAAACCTACGAGATAATAGTGTGCTGTGGTTAACAAAGTAAATTTGGTATAAATATCACATTTTGGAAAAGTGAAATTACTTATATCTTACAGAAGAAACATACTATGCAATGTCTGTCTTTAGTTAGGTACAACTTAAAATTTTATGTTTCAAATAGATAATATTTGCTGTACTGATTTTAAGAACCAATAGGAATTTTTATCTGATTCAATTTTCTCTGCATTGCTTCTGTGTTTATAAGGAAGATTCTTCTGAAGATTTGAGAAATAATTTGACATTCATTTTTAGTGAAATTTTTGAAAAATAATATGGACTGGAGACAAGACGTCCTGAGAAAAACCATTAAACATTTCTTTTCCTAAAAGCATTGCTAGATTCAGAAATAAATGAAGTTGGATTCCTTAAACTTAGGTACCTACCAACTCTTATCAAAGGAAATTATAGAAACTAAACAGACTAATATGTGTGTGGGCAACTTTCTATATGTGGGATTAATTGGAAAACATTCCTGAAAACTTTCATGAGAGATTTTTTTAAAAAATGTAACACCTTTCAATTATCACTAAAAACTAGAAGTACATGAAGGAAAAGTAAATATTCAGGAATGAAGATCTGAAGGCTAATTTTCTAAAATTAAAGAAAAAAAACGAATCAGCTCAATTTTATACAAAAACAATTGCATTTTAATTATTCTGCTCATTTATAAATCAACCTTTCATAAACTAATAAAAAAATAATAGAATAAAATATGGATTTTTATAGCAATACAAATTTTTGATAAGAAATATGAGTGATTCATGCACTACACCCAATAGTTTTGAGAACATGACAAATGCTTTCCAGTGTAAACAACTGTAGGAAATTTCCTATGGTTTTCCCATTTGGAAGAAAAATGTATGGTAATATGCTTTCAAGAAATAAACTGTATTCAAAAGAATTGAGAAACAAATCGTCATCAAATAATGGACACTAAAAGCTGGAGCAAAGAGTGATAAGGAAGCAGGAAAGTGAGAAAAAAAATTTATAATCCACTGAGTCACTGTGCTATCAGGTAAGTGAAAAACTTAATTGTAAAGAAATAATGCAATGAAAAGAGAGTGTGGAGTTAAAAGAGGAAGGAGTATTCTTAATTGAGAGGACAAGACTATTTCATGAGGAGAACAAAGGCATCAGGAAATCAAAATACATGTCTCTTCTACTTAATGCGGGAAGTTATAACATTCTAGTCATCTTAACCAATCAGAAATTTATCCAAGTAGGCAATACAACTTTTTTTAAAATTTAGTCAATCAATTTATTATGCAAATCTATTGTACAGTAGGCATGTAAACAAATTATTATTTAAACTATTATAAAGGTATACACAAATGTGAATATTATTTTATCATTGAAAATTAGAGGGAATATTCCCAGGCTAGATTACAAGGGGGAAACAAAAGAAAGATTATTGTTCTGTGAATCTGTGATACTTTCAGCATCTAGACTACACTAGGGAAGCTGAAAGTATTTGAAGATATTAACTCTTTTACTACTTCCACTGAGCACCTATAAGGGTACATGGATGCCTTGTCTTGGTATTAATACAAATGACAAGTAGAAGAATGCTTAGCTCTCTAATGTGAGGAATATTTCTTCACCAAAGACATAAAAGATAAAATTGATTTAAAACAACTATAAATGGCATTTTTCTTCAGTTTGTAAAGCACTGATTTTTCACAATTTACCACATGTCCAAAAGATCATAATTTCAAGAATCTTTGTAGTCTCTTTTAAGAAAGAATAATTTGTATGGAGTTGTCCTGAATATAAATATGCTAAATCAAAATGTTTGGAAATCCTTTCCCCTCTTGATCTTTTTAGTTAAAAAATATTTATGAATTAGTAAATATAAACAGATAGATCTGACTCTATCTTTCAAAATAAGCTGCTTCCTTACTTTTGCCCTTAAACATAAAAATAGAGATTTACAAGCTTATTTTTTATAATTAAAAATATTTCAGGTGATTGGAGGACTCTCTTATAAATCGTAGACTCTTATAAATGTAGAAAGATAATAGCTATAATCTTTCCAACCTCTCAGTTCAAAGACCTTACAAATATGCAAATCTCATTTATTTTTCAGTTCTCTGTGCTCTCTGTAAAAATACCCTCCAGGCACAAGTCCAATTGACTAGCAGTAGTTCAAAATAGATTGTTTAAAAGACGCACCAGCAGCAGAAATCAAACCTTAACAAACCAAGTAATATAGCATAAAATAATAATTATAACTTCACCAGCCCAGGAGGACCTGCTGTTAAAATAACAACAAAATTTGCTTAGTTGGATAAATAACACTCTAAGAGACCAGGCATAATAGAATTATTTTAAGAACAAACCCACATATTATCTTTAATACTTTTCTCCTGGGTTATCTCTGACTCTGTGGCCATCCTAAATAAACTCGTTATATGATTTATTTCAAGAGTTCTGAATCCTCTTAAAAATTTACATATGTCTGTCTGTGCCTGAAAGAACACATAAATCTGAAGACATAAGGCATTATGTATATTTGGAACCCTGGTTTATCCTTAGCCACCATCTCTTCTTTTTTTTTTTTTTCTGCAGGATATATTCAGGAACAGCTACTTGTGTAAACCTGTACAACACCCTCCATTCCCACACTACCACCATATTTAATTTCTCTTTACCATCAAGACTACAGGTATAATCAAAAGATTAATTGATAAGGCCTAGTCTCTATGATGAGTAGTTGGACCCACAACTTAACATCAACTCTAGATAGAACCTTGTTTTCCCTTTGTTGTTACATAACTATAGCAATATGTTTGTAGAGACAGTGCTCTTAATTTCATGTCTGCAGTTTTATTTTATGTATGTATATATGTATGTATTTATTGTTAGAAGAGAGAAGCTAAGGAATACTTTATTTTAGAATAAAATACAAATATCGAAAAGTTAAAATTAGCGTTTTTACACCTTTCTGAACACTGAGTCAACACTACATGAGCCTGGGTAGAATGGCAGATAACAGGCAAAGATCTAGCTTATCAGTGGCAATGCTTCCCTATGTCACTGATGTAATAATTGAAGATATGGGCCAGTTTGTCCATGTCATAACCTGCCTTGCAGGTCAGGCTGAAACTGTCCATTAATGCTGTAAACCCCGTCACATGGACTCCAAGAAGGACGCCTGGGCCGTGTTAAGCTCGGGATCCAGTCACCGGGCTTCCTGAAGACCATCCATCCGGTTTGGAAGCAGCGCCTCCAACCGGGCCTCCACCCGCCACACGAGCGGCACCGCCTCCCGCCCGCCGTTCGCCTTCGCGGCAGCGGGGTTGCCCGCATACCCGCAGTTTTAAAAAAACCTCCTTGACATTTTAAATGTCTTTTTTTTTTAGCTGGTTTGTATCATAAGTGGAGAGAAACGGTGCAAGTCAGGAAAAGTGGGAGACACACAAAAACTAGACAGGAAAATGGGCAGAAAGGGAGGAACGCAGCATCAAAGTGGTGCTAGCAGGGAGCCCTGCTGTGCTGAGAGGTGACCATGGCAACAAGGGAACTGAGATGATGAGAGAACAAATATGCTCCAAAAAATCTCCTTCATCTTTTATCAGAGCACTTGATTGCTTTCAGAGTTGAGACAGCCAAATTCTTTATTGTGTTTTCTTCCTTTAGGAAGAAAATGAAGGTTTTGGCAGGAACACAGTGAAAGCATACTCAGAAAGCAGGTATCAAAGTGCCTTGCTCTGGGTGATAATCTTGCTGGACTTCTTTCCTTGGATATATTATTTAGCTACTTAAAATTACCATCAATATAGATATATCTGGCACCTAACGGGTACATCAGTGCATCCTAAGCAATGCCACTGGGAAGAGCAGGTGTCTTCATCTGCATTAGTTTGTTTGCTGGCATGATTTGAAGCGATCCTGCACAGCTGTTTCAGGGAATGGCAGATCCATTTCTTATTAATTACTTAGTCATCCTAACTGCCTCACTGGTTATCCCCACGCTCTGAAGTACTCTGGAGAGGCAAATGAAAAATCTGGTATGCTTTTCACTGAGAGAAAATGAAGCTTGGGCAACATCCCGATGTGGTTAAGACAAATAATCTTCTTATAATAAGTACTTAGTATAGAAAAATTTTTTTATGTCTTAGTGTTGATAATTGTTTAGAAGTGAGTGAAATACACATACATGCAAACACACATATTTCCTTAATACTGTAGCGACTACAAGTCAAATAAAATAATTACATGTTTAATTTGTGTTGGGGATTTCGGAATCAATTGTTTTCATACAAGTGATGAGACAATGAATTCTGAACTCTCTATTACCACTATAATGCCACTTACTTTTGGAAGAAGGAACAATAAATTTTCCCTATGGAGACTACTGATACAGTGATGTTTTTATTGTTGTTGGTTGATTAAAAAATATAATTTCTAGGTTGGCAAATATTACCACAGGTATATTGATGTTACAAGGAGCACTCATAAGGTAGAAATATTGGAATGACAACTAAATTATTAAACATTTTTTTTAGTTTATTGAGTAAACTTGTTCATTACCTTATGTTTTCTAAAAATTGATACCTGTTAACAAGTTACTGTCTATCCTCCTTACACTGTGAAATGATACCTACACTTAACATTGTAAAAATGATTCTCATCATTATTAACTTAGGTTCCTATTTTTACATTCTTCTATGTCTACATAATAGTTTCTGTCTTTTTATAATATTTACTTGTTCATAATCCATAATTTTTCTGGAGATAAAGTAACAGAAACTAAATGAGATGTTGGGGAAAAAATGAACTCTAAGATTTGTGTTCTATAGGGGTTACTGCCCCTGAGGATGGATACCTGATGTTCATTACACACTCTTAATCACCTTTTAAGGAAGAGTTTTCATTCCTACTAAAATACAAAATCTGTGACCTATGGGTGCTAGCCAAGATTACCATCTGACTTCTGTTCTGTTCTGGTTGTAAACATAATTGCATAGGACTAGGTATTCATGTAACATCTTTCTTTTAAGTAACTCAAAATATGTTCTTATTCTTCATCTATGTTATTGTCTGTGAAATATTAGCAGCTATATATATTTTTTCCATGTGACAAATGGAGAAGTGGAGACGAAATGATAAAACGATTTATCTCTCATCATAGTGACGGTCTAGATTTGAGCCTTATTGTGAATTCTATACTCTTCCTTCCATTAAGCAACACCTCTGTTAAGAGAACAAAGGGGGAAACGAGTGGGAGGAAATGACCAGGAGAATTATAAGATAGATTGCATGATATCCTGATAGGTCTTCTAAAGAAATCCACCCCAATTCAAGGATGCTCCTGGCTGAAGTGATAATAATCTGTACTTACTGTGAAGCCAATACACAATTTACTTTTATGGACCCACATGCTAGAACTTCAAAAATCATGTCTTTTTAAAAATTTTTAAAATTTGCTTGGAAACTCGTATTACTAATTTCCTCTAAAGAAAGGAACTCTGTGAGAGGAAAAATTTTCATTTCATATTGGTTTGTACCTTTTGAATCTTGAACTATTTAAATGTATTGTCTATTTAAAGAAGTCATTAGAAGTTAATTTTTTAAATCACATTTAGCTCTGGAATTTTGCAGCTTCCCATAAAATTATGATCTGTTGTAAATCACAGGAGAGGATCTCAAAATCTGGGATCTTGGTTCCCTCAGTTTATTTGGCTGTTAGCTTATATTTTTTAAACTTTAATTTTACTGAAAGATACACATAGAGAAAAGTTTAAGGAAATGCAACTCAAAGCTTATAGGGCAGGTTGGCATTGTCTATAAAACTCCAACCCTGCTCCTGGAACTCTGCTTGTTCTTGAACTCTTTCCTTCCCCTGCCTCTTGCAGCCTTTACCCCACGACTTAGGGCTAGGGGCCCTTCAAAGTAATGCTCCAAGGGGGACTCACCACTGGTAATAGAGACCTATCCTGTGAAAACCCCACTCTGAGGAATGTGAAGATCCAGGCCAAAGGGGACTTTCTAATATGAATTTAAAAAAAAAAAAAAAAAAAGGCCATGCAGGAGCAAGATACAAAAATGAAGGAGGAGAAAGGAAGAACCCCAAGGAAGAAGGAAAGTTCTGGATCATAATTTCAGGTAAACTAAGCAGTGCCTGAAAAGTGACCTACAGGCAACAGTAAAGAAGACATTTTGCCCCATTCTCTATACTCAGAGTACTTTCTCCTCAGTTACACTGGCTCATGTCAGGACTCACTGCTATGTGTGTGTGTGTGCGTGCGTGTGTGTGTGTGTGTGTGTGTGTGTGTGTGTGTGTGTGTTGAGGGGGAAATGGCAGGATTGTGCTTGTGTTTTACTAACACCTGATTTTCTTAAAATTAAGGATTACTGTAGGGAATAGGAAGTTAAACTTTTAGTCTAACAGGTGAAATATCAGTCAGAAGACTACAGAGAAAATGTTTATTTATATGAGTCGATCTTTTAACCTCAGATTGGATTTTCTATGTTCATTTAATTTCAAGTTCTGTTTCTAACCAGAATTTCTCTTGATATTTATTGGCAAGAGATGCAACTCCATTAGGAAAAAGCATACAATTCTGCTCTTGATATAGTTTTGTTTTGATTTGTTTTCTTTCACAGACTCCTTTATAAATGCTTTTTCCCCATTTTACTGCCTGAGGAACCATCTGCCAATGTATAAACAGGCTCATATTGTACATTGACAGAAGCATGGTCTGTCAGCAGGAAATTAATAGCTGTTTTGTTTTTATTGCTAATACAATTGATCATATGAAATCATTAATTTTTTTTTTGTTTATCTTCAAGTTTTTTTCACATTATTAACACCTTGGTTTTCTTTCCTTTTAATTACAAAACTGAATGAAATCTATAATACCATTTGTGTGGAACACTGCTTAACAGAGCAAGGATGTATCAGGACTTTATTATTTGTCTCTCCTCCATGTTTACATGATGAAAACATCTTTTAGTATATTTTTATTTTTTGATCACAGAAATCTACACATAAAGAGCAAAATATGCACAAAAAGTATTAAAAATAGAAATAGACAATATCAGTGAAATTCCAGTACATAAAAAATAATGTCCAAATTGTCCTTTAGAACTCACTGGACATTACGCTTTGAAAGAAGAAAGCAATCAAGTCTAGATTTTAAATTTTGTAGTGCATGAAGCAGATAAAAGTAATAATTGAAGAAATTTTATATATTTTTATTCGTAGACTTTTTTAGCACACCAAAACTTCATCTCTCATTCTACCACCTCTCTCCTTATTTTAAGGTTATTTCTTGGCTATACCATGCTAGAAAAAGTTTTCAAGGGCAGGACACCATGGTAATTAAAATAATGTCCTCTCAACAATTAAAGAAAAATTGGCAGGGTGGTCTTTTTCTCCAGTGGTTAACAATGTTATTTGGTAGAGTCTTATCTAAAGATACTGATTTTTAGCTTTGAATATATTTTAATAATTTTTCAACCTCCCAAAATAATGAAAGTTTTCTTCTGAAACTCTCAAACATCATTAAAGATGATTATGTAAGTACACTTTTAGCCCTCAATTTTATACATCTACCACTAAGAAAAAGAAGAGAAACTTTTTCTTCACTGAAACAAGAAAGTAGCTATGACTACAGAACAAACCATGAAAGCCCACACTAAAATATGGTAATATTCCAGCTGAGGTAGGAAGGACACCAAAAGTCAACAGATCTTCAGTGGCACTTAAGTCTCTCCAAGAACCAAAGGAGAAAAGAGTTCAAGGCCATGACCTGGCAATGGACGGATTGGTAAAAGTATAGCTAAAGGAGACTGCCTGAGGCCACAAGAAAGTGAAGTAGAGTGAAGGTCATTCCTGGCCAGAGTTGTGACTTAAAAGACACATGGACATTTTAAATGAAGAAAATCTAAAGAGAAATGGTCCTAGGTAAAAGGAAATAACAGATTTAATAAGATATGAATCCTAACAGAGTCTAACCTGAATCAAAGTTCTAGATTTCCTCTTATTCATTCTCAAACTACCCAATTGGTCTTCAGTAAATAATCATCTCAAGGCCATTTGATGGCCTTGGCCTTAAACTGCATCCAGCAAAGAACAATCTTAAGCAAAGACTGAAGAACCTGTATCACAGGAAAGTTTACACAAGGCAGTAGGTCAAGAATTTTAAAATATCATTCTATTTTCCAAAGAATATATAGTTGACATAATCTCTCCTTTAAAAATAAAAACAAATAGGTGATAAAAAGTTTTAAAGAAGAGGTTATGAAGTCTCCAAAGGAGTGAAAATTCTTCATAATTTTTGCTTGTAAATAAAAAAATATATAAATATATATATAAACATTCTAAAATTTATTAGACACTCTAAAATTTATATTTTCTAAGTGTATCAAAATTTTTCTCAAGATATTCTGCTTTAAATACTAAATAAAATAATTTGTTTAAATTATTGAAGATAAAAATACAAGTGGTATTATTTTTATTTAATTAAAGAAAATCACCTAATTTTAGTATCAAAAATTGCCTTCAGATTTTCTTGGAAACTTGACCTTTAATTTTAAGGAAAGGAGGTGGGGAAAAGAGGAGTATTTATTTCTAACATATTACATATATGTTAAATTTTTTTCTATTTTTTGGTAATCTATTTATCTATGATATTAGCTATGGATTTGTCATCTATAGCCTTATTATGTTCCTTCTATACCCAATGTGTTGAGAGTTTTTAATCATAAAGAGATGTTGAATTTTGTTGAATGCTTTTTCTGCATCTATTGAGATAATCACATGATTTTTATCCTTCATTTTGTTGATGTGATGTACCAAATTCATTGATTTATGGATGTTGAATCATCTTTACACCCCTGGGATAAATTTCACTCGGTCGTGGTGTATAATACTTTTAATGTATTGTTGAATCCAGTTTGCTAATGTTCTGTTGAGAATTTTTGCATTGATATTCATCAAGAATATGAGCCTGCAATTTTTTTATTTTTATTGTCTGTCAAAAGTCAAAGACAAATGTGAAATGTCAAAGACAAATGTCAAATGATGAGGATAGTTCAATATCCATAAATTAATTAACGGGAAGAAGAACCGAACAAGAAATGTACTCGCTTAAGTGATTATTATCCTTATTATCAAGGACCATGTCAATCTATCAAAAGAATCCATCAAGACCATGTCTGAACCCGAATTAAGCTTGAATCTTCCAAGCCCTTTTTTGAAGAGTATACCAATATGCTGACCTAAGGTTGCTATTAAGAGACAGAAAAAAGCATCATGACAAAAATCATCAGGGCATAAACTTTAATTTTCAAAATAGATCTTTATGACTTCTCTACTTTTTTTTATCTAATCAAAACTCAGGTTGTGGCTGGGGGGAGACAATCTTTTTCTGGAAACAGCCATGTTTAGTGACCAAACTGCCTTACTAGGGTGTATGGATCAGGAAGAGAATAAGAAGGTGGAGCAATCTTACTGAGATGAATTTTTAAATGGGTTTTTGTAATACTCAACTGAAATGTCTGTGTATTGCAAGGGGCATGAAGAACCTTGATTATTAATACATAGTCGGGTAGCATTTGTAATAAATGGTACACCATTATCAGAATACAAATTGAAAAGCTGAAACATGACACAGTGTAGTTTCAGATTGTTTTATAAATGGGCTGAAGATGGCCCATGCACATTGACCCCTATATTCTTTACTTGCTCACAGCAAGCTAGAACTCCTATGTCAACAGTCAAATTCACCCAATGGTTTTAGATATTGTTCAATAAGGATTTTTTTTTAGCTATTTATATCCTACCTGTTTTGCATATCCTATAAAACTGCACCCAACATCTGTTAACCAGAGATACAATAAACTCTACAGCTATAAAAGACCCTGTGGTGGTTAATTTTATACACCAATCTTACTGAGCCATAAGATGCCCAGATATTTGGTCAAACATAATTCTGGTTGTTTTTGAGAGGGTGTTTTTTAAGATGAGACAAACATTTTAATTGGTAGAGTAAAGCAGATTGCCCTCCCTAATGTGTGTGGGCCTCATTCAATCAGCTGAATGCTTGAATAGAACAAAAGGACCAACATCCTCCCAACTAAGAGACAATTTTCCAGCAGACAACTTAGGACTGGAACTGCACTACTGGCTCTCGTGGGTCTTGAGCCTACAAGCTCACACTGAAGATTTGGAATGGCCAGCCTCAATAACCAGGTAAACCAATTCCTTATAACAAGTCCCTTTATATCTATATATATACATACATATACATGCATATATATATGTATATATATATATATGTGGGTGTGTGTGTATATGAAATCTCTTTGCACATATTTTTAAATTATATATATTTATTTATATGTAATTTTAAAATACATATTTATATATAATTTGAAATACATTTTACATATATTTATTTAAATATGTACATATATGTATGTATTTTTATGGACAGGGTTACAAGGGAGGAGAATTTTCTCACAGCAAGAGATATTCAAGAGACAGTGGCACAAGGCCACCACGCAGAAAGGGAAGAGAGCCAGCAGACTTCCAGGGGAGAGGTGAATAAGAGAAAGAACTTATGTGTCTAGGTAATGTTGTTCAACAGCAAGGTGGAGAGTCGCTGGGTCAGAGAGCTCCAAACAGCAGCAGTGGTTTGGGGACAGTATTATTTGGGGTTCTTCAGAGAAAGAGAACCAATAGGATGTGCATGTGTATGTGTATGTGTATGTGTATGTGTATGTGTATGTGTATGTGTAGGTATAATATATTTAAATATATGTAAAATATATTTTTTACATAGAAAAGGAAGTGAAAATCAAACCCATCATATATTCTTTTCTCTATTTTATATCTATTTAATCATTCTTAATTTTTATTAAGTGTTCCCCCATATTACCTTTTTAATCATGAAATAAATAATTCTGAGGTTCAGGCATTAGACTTATGAATATAAAACCCCATTGCAAAACTTTTTGTTAATTTTAAACTATTTAGATTTTTAATCCATTGCTACCTTTGGAGTGGCAGGAAAGGAAACTCTTTCTTATTTGAATCACAGACATTTTGAATATTTCATAAACTGAGCACAGATAATCATATAGACAGTTGAGCCATTGTCATAATGACCTGGGAGCAGGAAGGTCAAATGAGCCTCAGTTTAATTTAACTCCAATTTTTCCAGTGTTTATTATCTGTGTGATTATATTAGTCTACTAGGGCTGCCATAAGGAAGTATCACAGACTAGGTGGCTTAAACTATAGAAATTTATTTTCTCAATAGTTCTGAAGACTGGAAGTCCAAGATCAAAGTTTGACACTAAGGCTTTTCTTCTTGACTTGCTAATGGCCTTCTTCTTGCTATGTCTTCACATGATCTTTTCTCTGTGCATACAGCTCTCTGGTGCCTTCTTATAAGGACAACAGTTCTGTTGGATTAAGACCCCACTCTATGGCCTCATAATGTTAATTGCCTCCTTCAAGGCCCAGTCTTTAAATACAGTCACATTTGGGGATTAGCACTTCAACAAATGAATTTTGAGAGGACACAATTCAGTTCATAGCAATGACACTAGGCAAATAATTCACCTGTAAGACTCTTTTTTCTGATAAAATGGAGATGTTAATAATTACCTTTCAGAGTTATTCTGATTATTAAATAAGACACTATGTATTAAGTTCCCAACACAATGTTTAATACTATACATATGATGACTGTTATTCTAATTACAAACTTGCTGCACCGACTCCTGACTTTCCATCTCCTATTGGTTACTGCATAAGTATCAAAGAAGCAAGGGTAGAAGAGGCACTAATAAAGAATCTATCATGGAATTACATTTAAAACTAGTGATATTCTTGGTTAGGAATTAACCAAAATTAGTTCGGTTGTGGGTTATGTCCCACTTTTATGATTGTCCATAAAGATTTTATAATCATCTTGTATCAAATTTTGCTTTGTACTCTTCGGGGATGAGAATGTTTTTCAGGGCATTCTCTGAAAGTAAATGTGATAGGAATAGACCAAAAAGAAGACAGAATAATAGTTTAATGTAATCAGCTTAGGCTTAAAACATCATATAGTGTGATGTGATGTGAGCCTTGACATATAGATAAAGCAATCAAGATATATTTACATTAACTGAGCTGCATAAAATTACACAATCATTTTATGACAATGATAAAACTACCACTTAGATTTCTTAAATTCTACCATATATGTACGTGTGTGTGTGTGTATGTATACATACGCATGTGTGTATGTGTATATATATATATATATAATATATATATATATTTATTTATATATAGTTGGGTTTTTTTTAGTTCATTCTAATTATTCACATTACTCATTAAGTTACTTTGGGTCTCTAAGCTGGTTTCTTTGTTTTCCATTTATAAAATGGTGATAATAATAGAACTCAACACATTATAATTATCAATAACATTAAATTTTTATTATAATTTCTAACAATATAATTAGACTATCATTATCTCCTGGTCAGTTGCAGTCTCTAGAAGTGCAATTGTTTACATTTAATTTCTCGAGGTATTTAACTGCTGTATGTCTGTTTTCCTCAGCCTTACTTCCAAGACCCTCTAAAATAGACCTATTTTATCCACTTGGTAAGAGGTCATGCTATACACCAATTGGAACCCTGGCTTCATTCATTTATTTCTTCAGTCACCTATGTTACCCTTGGTTCTGTGTAATTTTCACTCTTAGAAACATTTTTTTTTTGGCAACGTTCAATCAAATTCTTATCATTTTTAAAGGTGCAGATCAAGTTTTTTCCCATCAGCTCCTTCCTGACTATTGCTGTATGTATTATTTCTTTTTTCTGATTTAATTCTATTCTGATTCTAGTTTAGCTTACTTCAATTGGACCTTTAGACAAATCACTCATCTCGTAGTCTCAAACAGAAAGAAATATGCAACAAGACTTTAAACACATGTTTTTGAAGCCTATTATATGCAGACTTTAAACACATGTTTTTGAAGCCTATTATATGCTGGGGGCAAGAGTGAGGGGTAGAATGATGTTCCAGCTAATGGAAGTAACATTTACAAAGACCCAAGAAGCACTCTGAGTAAGAAAAATCAGATTATTTGGGGGCAACTGCAAGTACTTCGATATGGTTGAAGCAGAGTTCAGAAGAGCTGAGTGACAAATGTTAAAATTGCTTAGGTAAATATGGGCCATAAACTCATCTATAAGCCATGTTAAATGTAGCATTGAGAGCTACCAAAGAGTTTTTAAGTAGAGGAGATAACACTTTTAGATTTAAATTCTAGCGATACTACATGACTGCAATGTGGAGGGTGAATCGAAGAGGTAAATTTTAAAGAAAATAAATTTGTTAGAGAGACTGTGACATTAATCAAAGCTTGGAATGCTTTTACTATCCAGTTTTGTTGTTTCTTGTCATTCAGGACTTAGCTTAAATGTGATCCTCTCAGGTAGGGTGTCTGAGAAGTTTCTCCATTTCTGCTTCTCTCTTCAATATCAACTAGCATGACATTTTATATAGCATCTGTCAATACCTGGTAATTTCCAATTTATTTATTTATTGCTTGTCTTCTACTTGAGTGTAGACTTAATGAGAACAAGAATCACATTTGTAAAGTTCTCTGCTACATAAACAGAAAGTGGAATATAGTAGTCACTTGTATCTAATTGTGGAAAGAATGAATTAATACATACCAAGTATGATAGTATTAAGTATGATAGTGCAGATGCAGGGAATAATAATAATAATAACAACAACAACATTAGGAATAAAGTATTAACAGCTAGACAGTTAATAGAGTGACAACTCAAACCTGAAATTCCACTCTGGTGTCTTTGCAAATAAGAATAGATAAAAGAGAGATTGCATAAAATGTGACTTATTTTAAAATATACACATTCTTCATAATATGTGCACCTCTTACTACTAATTACACCACCCTGCTCCCAGCACTCACAGTTTTCACATGGGTTATTGTAATATTCTTTTAACTGGCCTCCCTGCTGTACTCTTTAATCTATTCTCAACTAGGCAGTCATTTTATGAGATTCTTCAACTCTAAATATTGTTGTGACTTATCTCAGCTTAAAATACAAAAAGATTTTATCATGACCTACAATATTCTACATGATCCTGCTTCCTATTCATCTTTTATTGCCTCTCACTTCCTCATTCCTATCTTGTTTCTTCAAGTATTAGGCACTTATTAACAGTGTTCTAGAGTCTGGAATTTAGACAAGTAAAAGAGATAAAAATTCCTATATTTGCATATATGTTTTAGAAGGATGCATGGATGTATGGGTGGATGGATGGATGGGTGGATGGATGGATGGATGGTTGGACAGACGAACAATCGAATGGTTCAATGTTAATAGAGAAATAGAACTTCAATTCATGAAAGTGTGAATAGGATTATGTATAGAGGAGAAAATACAAGAAAAATTATAGAAGATTAATGTACTGGATATGTGTTTAGGAATGGAAATATTCCTCTTGGATTCTAGAATAATGAAGTCATGGGAAACAGGCCCAGTAACTTAGAATACAATTATATTAAGTGTTTGGGGATAAATTTGTCTGTCAGAGATTGATATATTTATAAGTTGATTATTGAACATATAATTATTGAGCACAAACTTTACCCAACATTTTCCTAAGTGTCATGAATAAAATTGTGAGCAAAACAGACATACGCCCTACATTCATTGAGTTTATAGATATAATAAGAGGTTGGTGGCAATTAGAATAGTAAATGGAAAAATATGTAACTTATTTGAAGTTATTCCTAGAACTGGACTACTTAACTGTAGTTTTTGTCTGTTATTTCTGGTTTTAAACTATGTAAAAACAATAGAATAAATGAAATAAAATTAGAATGAATTGAAATGCTTATGTCCTCTACAGTTAACAATTTTTTTTATTTATTTACTCATTTAATTTACATTTTTTGAGTGCCTATTCTATGCAGTATACTGTTTTAGGGACACTAAAATGAAAGAAAGTTCCTTCAAGTCTAATCTAGAAACAAAAAAACCCCAACAACCACAATAGTGTAGAGAAAGACTAGGAAGAGGTATGTATGAAATATTGTGGAAGAAACCATAGAGAATAGTCACCTAACTGAGTTGGGAGGGCAAAGAAATCTTCATAAAGGAGCTAAGCTGAGTCTTGAAGGATGCAATATAACAATGTACAGGTATGGTTTTTATCTTAAAATATATAACCAATGGTATATGGTTTAAAACAGAGTGATATTTATGATAAAAGATAAAATTTAAGTGCACAAATGAGATTTATGCTGATTGAAGAAGTGATAGTTCATGAGGCTATGGCATATGAACTAAAAATTAAAGGATAGACAGTATTTTGATATACAGAGATATGGGGAAGGGGATACACACAGGGAGGGTTGAAGGATACTGCAGAAATAGCTTTATCAAAGAAAAAAATGTAAATGAAAGTAGAATGTGTTTGGAATAGGGCAGATCAAAGTTTTGTGTGAATAAGACATATAATTTATGGCCGTGTTTGAGAAAACATATCTATATTTGAAAATAAAAATTAGATACAAAAGTGAATGTTTATTTAGATTTTACGTTTTATTTAGATTTACCGTTTATTTAGATTTACTAGAAGCTTATAGATTTATAATGTTTTCTTATAAGATCCCTTTAGACAATTGATTAGAAATACCTGCATATAAATGCCTCCTGGTTGCAATCTGACTTCCACATTCTCAACTCAGAACTCTGTACAACTCTCAACAAATTATAGTGTTCAAGGCGCCTGTGCAAGTAAGGGGTCCTGGTACATTTAGTTCATCAGGCTCAAGGTAAATCTAAGTATAATTAGGAATGGTAAGGTTATATTTGCAGAAGAGTGGGGGTGAGGGGGAAGGCAGAAGATATGGGGACAGTGGGGTTATGTAAGATAAAACTAAAATAAGGAAAAATGAGGGTAATCATGGGATGCCTTATAAGCCTCCTAAGCTCTTTTAGCTTTATTCAATGAACGAGCCTACAAGGAGTTTGCAGAAGTAATTCCTGTCCTTCAGGACTTACTTTCTTATAATTGAAAGCACATGGAAAATGATTTGCAGAGATACATAATTTTTTCTGGAGTTAAAGTGGAATATACATTCATATAGAAATTGATTTGACCTCCACTTCAATCTAATGTGTATTATAGTTAGATGACTTATGATAGGGTTTAAAAGTCTAACTTCAGTGCTCATGAAAATATACTTTTTCATTTTCATGCCCTTAGAAATCCCAAGGTACTCGGCAAAAAAAAATTGATGGAATTTTTTTCTATTTTCTTATTTTCTTTAAAAGTGATTTTATTTTAATGACCTATTTAGGAAAATAATGAGATAGTCAAGGGAACATTATAATATGCTATTTTGATGGAAACCATTGCTTTCATTATTAAGCTCCCATACATAAGAGCAGATAAGCAGAGTAACTAAATAAAGATGACAAATTGTTAGAAATCATTTTTTAAATTAGGAATAATAATACAATTGCATAGTTTGGAAAATTAAAAATTAAAGCTAACACAAAGCAAGCTTTTTTTGTCTCTTCCCTCTCCTATTGGATTTCTCATCTGCCTATAGAAGCAAAGGTATAGCCTCTATGCAATGACACCCAAAATGTTTGGAAATTATTCTTCCAGATGACCCTTTAGAGGGAAACTGTATTACAGTAAAATTGGTTGCTGCAAAGTGAGGATTAGACATGGGTGTTCTGTGTTCACCTTCTCTATAAATCTAGGATCCTCTTATGTAAGGTGGCTGGGGTGTTTCACCAAGTATAGTGGCATGATTTCTCATTTCCACAGTCAACATCTGTTTTGCACCAACTTGTTGGACAGCAAATGTATGTCCTTTTTTTCCAGCCTACCTCAGCTCCCCTCGGGTACCACAGCATGCCTTGTATTCACATAGGTCTCCACTCTTGTATGGAGCTCCTGACTAACACCTGACTCTGTTTGCCTTGGTTTTTAGAGTGCTGGCCTCATAATCCCCTGTACCTGACTGACAGAGAGAATTTATTAACATGCAGATTGTCTGAATCCTGAGTCCAGAATGAGGTCTAGGAATTTATACTCTTCTCAAGGGTTCTTTTCAGCCTCAAATTTTAAAGGTTTTGTTCATGGCTAAGATGCAAAGCTGAAAATCAAAAGACTCACCCTACTTTCCCAGTATTCAGCCAAGGTATATATCATTTTTTCTTATCAGAGATTGGCTTATAAATGATTATTCTGAATTTTCTAACATTAATATTCTACATGCTAAGTTAGACTCCAAAATACTCCCTTTTGGCCCTTCTCCATTTTTCTTTCTATACCACTCCCCAATCCAGTGGTTCTCAAAGTACAGTCCTAGGGCCTGCAACATCGGTGTCGACTAGGAACTTACTGGAAATGCAAACTCTTGGACTCCACAGCTGTCTTCTTGAACCAGAAACTCTGAGAGTATGGCACAGTCCTCCATATGGTTCTGATGAATGCTAAAAATTGGAGAACCACTGATCTAGTCAAATCTTTTCTTTTCATCAGAGTGCCTACTGATAGGAAATAATGGAATCTGTTAAATTAATATACACTGAGTTTTAGGGATATTTGTATTTCAATAGAAAATTCTGGTAAAGAGTCAATACTACAGAAATAAAATACTAATAGAAGAATTTATGTTATTATAGCATTTTGATGAGAAGATTGCTTAAGGAGGCCATCAAGCAATCAGACACTTTATACTTAATGAGAGCATTCTATTTCCAATATCTGTATCTATGTAGATCCATCAGAACATAACTATCCTATATCATTCTTCCTAGTTCTCTTCTCTGTGGGTATCAACTAACATATAAACTAATCCATGCTGGTATACAATTATTTTACTAACCGTGAATAGCTTATGATTTCACTGGGGACTTCTGGAGATGCTACCTTAATCCCAGGTGTTGGAAAAAATCTAGGTGACATGGTAAAATGATGAGCTTGAAAGAGAGATTCTATGAAGCTTACTCTATCTCCCCATTACTCTTATTTTTTTTTTTTCTTTGAAGCCGAGTTTAGATTTGTATCTGGAATATTTACCTTTTAAAAAGGCTAAAAATATATCTGATTGCTCTATTCCCATATTTAAAAGGCAGATAATAAGTAATACATTTACTCTGAAATATAGAGGAATGCATATTTTTGTTCGATGTAAGGAAAATTTTCTAAGAACAAAAACTGTCCATCCACAAAACTCAAGCAGCATAATGTAGGTATTAAAAGCTTATGATTTGGAAACAAAGAGATATGAGTTCATATCTTGCAACATGTCTTAGTTATTTGAGTTTGAACAAGTTAGTAAATGCTCTAAACCTCAGGGGCCAAAAAACAAAATTATAATAATGTCTTCTTTACAGAGTTACTGCAAAGGTTAAGTAGGATAATTGTGAAGTACTTAGCACAGTACCAGCACAAATGAACACTTAGTAAATGTTAGCTATTATTTTCAGTTTGAAACTAAGAAGCAGAGGCTGAATCACCACCTTGCAGAGATTCTCTGTATAGGGTAGAAAGAAAAAACTACTAATGTCTATTTAAAATCTATAAACCTTAGAACCTAAAAAGCCAGATAGTCTATAACTCTTTCATTTAGATGAAAAATATTTATAGAACATAATTAAATAGGAAAAAAAAAAGTCTTCCTCAAAGAAATTTTAAGATGCATTTTGGTTGGCTCCCCGCGCCTCCCACCCCGCCCCCAGAGATTTATGAAACAAATCCTAAATTCTCTTCAGTGGTTATTATTTTTTTTACCACTGTGAAACACTTCCGCATTTAGAGCACACTTTCTTTGGTGATATTTTCATCTCTCACAGCAAAACTCAGATATGGGCATGTAACCACACTCAACTCTATCTCGGTTACTTAAATTGAATCTCATGAAGGTTATAGAGTAGAGTCTGGGTTGGCCTCAAGTGCTACTTGGTCTCTGGAAGAGAGTGGCTTTTTTCTTTTTCTAATCTGTTTCCATATAGTTTTCAGGAATATAGCTTTCCACTTTTTGTCAATCTGACAAGTTATTTTTTTGCCATGATTCAAGATATTTGACATTGGAGAGTTTTACTTTGTATATTCCTTGACTGAGTTTGAAAAATATCCAGGAAAAATTAGCAATGTTTTAAAAACTTTTAAAGAAAAAATTTTCTCTTGTGTCCTCAAAAAATGTAATTTTAAATGAACAATGAATGGAACAGTATTTTCAAAAACTGGGAAACACACTTTCATTTTACTTAATAAATAAAATATACATTTTATAAATAAAAACAAATCTGAGACTTTAATAAAAATTTTAAACTATTCTATTGTCTTTGCTTATAAATTACATATCTCATTGTTATTAGTTTTGCAGGCATTTTGGCAAAAGTAGTGTTAGAATAAAAGCAGAAATGCAACTTTAAAAAGTGAACCTTTTATATCACTCATGACAACCCTCCTGACTTGGTTCTCAGCCAAATAGATAAACTATTAACAATGTACTTATTTTACTATTGACTGCATTTGCCTTCACACAGGGTAAGGGATTTTGGGGGACTGAGAATGCCAAGAAAATGCCAATAGAAAAGATTCCGGTTGGAGAGTTATGAAGTCAATTATCCTGGGTCCACAGCAACAGTCTTACAAATGACTCAGGCTGAGGCACGTGGACATTGTGTCAATGTCAGTGACTTTAGAGGCAACAAATTTATGAGAATCAATGATCTTAACTCAGACTGGTGCCTCTGGCTTGGAATCTGCACAGCTTTGTTTATCATCAACTCACTTTAGTAAGGAAACTAGAACTATTGCATGTTTTGTAATGTAATTATGTGTTGATATTATAAATTCCTGCCACATTTTCATATATGTAAAATTCCAAGGGTCATATGAAGCCAGGGTGGG